>QJNU01000552.1:0-51036 GCA_004154915.1 Monosporascus ibericus
ACGCCCTATATGCCCTAAGGGAGGCTCTGGGACGGCCGCTATGCGGCTTAACCCCCCGGCGTTAAATACTACAAAAAAAAAAAAAAAAAGAAATGTTGGTAATAGTATCGTAGGAAATTAAGCAATAATACGTTCAATAATTACGTCTGGTAATAGCAGATTGTTAAAGGTAATCTAGGTAACCAAGTTATATTATAAGCTAGCGATTTATATAAGCTGTGGTAGTAACGAGCGTATATATTCTCTTTTTGGCTTAAGGGGCTTAAGTAGCTTAAACCCTTAAAGTCGTTAAGCCCTTTAAGCTCTTATGGCGGCTTAAGGAGCTTAAGAAGCTTGGTACGTTGAGTCCTTTAAGCCCGTCACGTGACCTATTGGCTTGGGTCGGGGCTGGCCTTGAGAAGACCCGACCGGTTGTGTTGCAGCCAAGACAGTTAGGTCATAACAATTAAGAAGTATCATTTAAAACCTGCTACTTTTAGTTAGCTTTAATGTTAAAGTAGTTAAGTTAATAATAAAGATATTAATAAGCAAGTTAAAAAAGGCCCGGTTTAATATAGGCCAAAGACGATACGTTAATCAGGATAAGACCGTTATAACAAATAATAAAAAGAAAAGGCTGCTTATTTCTTTATTACAAAAAAAAGAGAAAATATATTTAAAATAAGCATTACGGATAATTATATACTTTATGCCTAAATATATTCCCGTTAACCCGGTAATTCAAAACCCGAATAATCCTAAAACTGGTAAATCTAATCAATTGAAGATAAGCTTTAGTAAATTTGCTAAAAATCCGTTAAAGCTTTTTAACATTACTACCTAAGCTAAACGATAACAAGGCCTTTTACCTGCACCGGAATTCCCTATTCTAAAGAAAGACCAGAATCCTGCTTTAAACACCACTGTTTAGTAGCGATCGATAAAGAACCTTTACGAAAGTAAAATTAATAAAAAAAAGCCCCCAAGCAGTCCGATTGGATCCCTAAAACCGATACGGGATTCGAGCTTTCAAGCAATTCCTGGAATCTGGATCAAAACCCCGCGAGGACGAGAGATTGCATAATCCTCCGAGTCCTCAAAATTATCTACAGAACTTCCGGTACCAATACCAGACGTTATACCCTTTAAATAGACTAATTAACAAGGATACGGTTTCCTAATGGACTTTATGGACCGGCTTTCGTCCTTGGTAATTTTTCCGGACTTATTTGCCTTCCCGAATTTTCGCTTTTCTGGAACTGGAACTACCGACTGGCTTAAAAGGGTTAATAAACTCTTTAAGAAATACAGGCTAACAAAGTTTAAAATAATGGCTAAGTTACCTTTCTAAACGAACAGCAGTACCATAAAAAACCGAATTAAAGCTGTTATTAAGGAAGTTATTAAATAAAACGACGTTATTAAAGTTATTTTAAAGATCTTTAAATTATAAAACCTAAAGTAAATCCGGATTACTAAAAATTAACTAAGGACTTTAACGAAATAAGCTTAACGTAATAAACTTAATTAAGTTTATAAGTATTATCTAAAGCATGTTACCAGGATAAAAAACATCCTAAAAAAATTTAAGCTAAAGGAAAAAACAGCTAACAAAAACGAATATACGGAAAGCTTATTGGAAGGATTATCTGCCGGTTATCTCGAAGGAATTCTTAATAATTCTTCCATAAAGCTCGAAAACTTATATACGACAAATTACGACAATACGTCGATACTGATCAAAAATTAGGCTTTTAATAAGGCTGAATTACTTAAACATAAAGGCCGTAACCGATAGCAAGGAAACGTCCGCTTTAATATCGATTATAAGAATAACGACCGGCTTTATTTAACTTAATAACCTAAACAGTAACGATAAGAAAGCCCTTAACCGCGATAAACACCAGCGAATAGAACTAATTAGGTATTCGAAATTATAAATGCATTATAGAACTTAAAGATTGCCCAAGCTCGACAAATTTAAAACTTAAAAGCTTTTAAGAAGAAAATGCGCAACCGAAAAGCTACCTGGAATTTACAGTATTACGCTCCGCCAGCACCTTAAGCTCGCAGCTATGGTACTAACCTTTCGATTAATGCAATAAGCTTCCAGCCGGATACTTTTAATCGATTAGGCTTTTACCATGGCCGAAATGGCTCCCGAAGTCGTAAAGGTTATCGAGGTAATTACCCAGGTCGAAAAAAACGAGATGACGGTTTTAATTATGGTACCTGTTAGTTTTATCTAAAACCTGAATATAACATAAATAAATACCGTCTATTTAGGAACATGGAAAGTACGGAACTGATTTCACTTCACGATAACGGATATACGATTTACCTAAAAATACCTAACGATCGAGCTACGTTAGGCATAATACAGTTTCCCCAGGTCCTTAAAAGCCAAGCTATCGACCAGCAGATTCCGATCTGGAAAAAAGTCTTAAAATGAATCCATAACTTACCGGGCTTTCCCAGTCGCTTTAAGGAAAAAGTGCGATACTTTGATCGGCGAGACGACATCTATAAAGATAGGAAATCGCCTAAAACTAACTCGGATAATACCCCGACTACTTCTGTTAATCCTTCGAAACCTATATAAATTCTGAAACCGTCCCGACAGGATTTAACCATTAATTAAAACCGTATAACTAAAATTAATATAACCCATTTTGTCAGAAAGGACGGAAAGCCGTTTTACAAAAAGGCACCCTTACGTAACTGGCTATAAAGTAACCCTATCGAAAATAAAGGTACCTAACATTTAAAGGAAATCCGTGCCCTGGAGGTCGACGACTCTGATCAGCCCGCCGTACTTCCTAGCGTCATAATAGCTAAGCGCGTTAAAAAGGGAGAAAAAACGTTTAATAACGGTACGAAAAAAAACAAAACCGATAATAATAACTTAATACATAACGGACCCTTATTTCATAATATCGAGTTAACTACTTAAGCAAACAACGTAGTTCAAACGAACGGTACGACCTAGACACCTATTACTACCCAAGCAGACAGTACTATCCAGACCGATAACATTCTCAACCATAAAGGCCTAATCGATAAACATGTCGTTAAGTTTTAGGAAAAGAAGATCCGTAAAAACTTTAAAAGAAAGTTCGAAATTACCTAATCGGAATTAATAAAAGTCTGTCCAGACTTCGGCAAGGCTTTTAAGAATTTTATAGCTGCTAAAACTTTGGAAGCACTTAATCGCAAGAGCAAAAAAACGATCAAATTAACCAAGGCTAAAATAAAACGATCCGAATCTCCAAAAGCGAAAAGAACCCCCAGAATTTTGACGATAAACATCGGGTATAAACCAGAGACTCAGCAAAAGGCAAAGGTCTTATCGGTATAATAATGTAACCCGGCTAAATACATTACCCCGTTAATTAAACTTGCAGTTAAGGTAGGCCATAAAGATGGCGAAAACCTAATTAATAAAGTTATCGACATAAGAACCGAATCGAGCGTTATTATCGCCTTATACGTTAAACGACATGGATTAATAATGCGACAGATACGAATATTATTTATGGGCTTTAATTCGCAGAAAAGGACTTTATTCGAAGGTATTATCAAGGGACATATTTAGCTAGCTGGCCGATCAATTACTATCTTTATGTTTGTCGTTAACGATTATTTCGCTACATAACCGCTAATACTTGGACTTAACTTTATGGCCAAATCGAAAATAACATTTAATATAGACCCGGAAATAATGAAAAAAAACCTTGGAGTTTGGTCCGATAAAGATCATTATCCCGTTGATCCCAGCTGGAAAGGTTACTCGCAACATCCGCGCTAAAGAAAAGCCAGAAAAAAAAAGCCGGTAAAACTATAAGCCGCTTTACTAACGAAAGCAGGCCTACAATCGAAAAAACAAATGAATACGCTACGGGCCCGTATATTTTCTTAATTAATAACACTTATGCTGATTAAAATCCGATAACCATTTAAGAAGCTATAAAAGATAAGCTAAAGCCTGGAGATACGGTACTAGGATAATTCAGCTATAAAGAACTTACATACGCCCTATACGGAATTTTGTAGGAGAAAATACGACAAAAAGTTAACAAAGACCGTACCGTACAGATCAATACGATATGCAAGCCGAAGTAGAAAAAGGTAGTTCCTGTCGATGATATACCACCCGATAAATCAATACCTTCTCAAGACCTAAACTGGAAGGCTAAAAAACTTAAGAAGGTTTAGCGAACTAGTAATTAAAGCAAAAAGAAACCCGATGAACCTGGTACTTTATTAACTACCTTATTCCCCAGATTTATTATTATACCACAAAAAACCCGACTTATAGAAAAAAGGGCCGACGATATTCTTGATTAGTTAGGTAATAAGTTTACTCGTACGAAAAAAGCCTTTTTTAAAAAGATGTTATTCCGTAAAAAGGCTACCCTAACCTAAGATTGGCAAAAATGTGGCAAGATTAAATCCAGTATCGCATCAGATTACAAGATCCGAATAGTCCCTTATAAGGCATGGCAAACTAAGGGCATAACTATGCCAGCTAACCTTAAAAATAAACTGATCGAAATATTCCAAGTACGAATATAAAAAGGAATATTCGAATAGTTTTATGCCGCGTACAAATACTTTTAGTTCCTTATGTAAAAAAAGAATAGTAAATTACAATTTATTAACTTTACGACAAAGCTAAACGTTATTACTTTACGAAACGCCTTTATGTTAGAAAATTACGACGAATTTTCCGCGGACTTTACTATATACTCCTTAATTATTTTGGTAAATTTCTTTTCAGGTTACGATCAGGTTATATTGGCCTCGGTTAGCAAAGATTTAATCATTTTCGCAACACCTTTAAGACTATTTAAGTATACCAGTATGCTTATGGGGTTTACCAACTTTGTGGCTTATTTTTGTCGTATAATCGGAAGGATTTTAGACGATCTAATGCCTAATATAGCTCGCCTATTTGTCGACGACGTTGGAATTAAAGGCCTAAAAACAAAATACGATAACAAAAAGATTTTTCCAGGGATTCGGCGATTTGTTTATAAGCATATCATTAACATTAACAAAACCTTATTTAACTATAAGTTTGTTAATACTTTAATTAATATGAAAAGGTTTTAATGTTATTAAAAGACCATAGTTATAGTCGGATTTCTTTATAGAATAAATAATCGCCGCCCAGATATAACCAAGGTAAAAAAGATCCTGGAAATTCAGCCTTATAAGAACGTTTCGGAAATTAAAGCTTATTATGGTTTATTATCGGATTTTTATTACGTATTTTGCTATAAAGGTCGAACCTTTTACAAAACTGCTCCGGAGGAATTAACCTTTCGTTTAAAGTTTTGATTAGGACAAAATAATAAAGAACGTTAAAAAAGTAATTATAATAGCCCCGACCTTAATTACCTTAAATTGTAGCCCTATAATAGGCAAAATCATTATAAGGACAGACGCGAACAAGCGAAACTTTAAAGGCATTCTTGGATAAATAATTAATAAAATTAAACATCCCGCGTGCTTCGAAAGTGGTACTTGGAAAGGCGTTAAGTTATATTACGACGTTAGTAAGCTAAAATGTCGAACCGTTCTTAAAATCTTGAGAAGATTCCGAGACCATATTTATGGAATTTAATTTATGTTAGAAACCGACACCAAGATATTAGTTGCCCAGATTAATAATTCGATAAGTTCTTTACCTAAAGCGTTCCTTACCCGTTAAGTTGCATAAATAAAAATGTTCAACTTCGAGATCAACTATATTCCTAGCAAGAAGAACATAGCCGCCGACGGATTATCAAAAAAGCTATCTGGAACCTTTAACGTATTGGACGATTAATAGAAAGGAGAAGTCGATAACTTTATTAATATCCAGTTAAACGTTATTCGGCTTAATTTCATTTTAACTAGTACAGCTATAACATCCATTACGACGGGTTAAAAGCAAGAACCTTTTATTAGATATTAGTTTGAAAAATCACAAGAATACGCGAGATTCCTGACGACATTAAATCTTCCTAATCGATTACGAAACGTTCCGAAGAGAAAAAGAACGGCTTTTAAGGCCGAAGCTTTAAATAATTTTATTCAGGACGGGATTTTCTAACGTAAGGCAAACAAGCGATACGGTACCCGTAAGGTGGTTAACAACCAGCAAAAGCAATACGCGGTAATTAGGTAATGTTATAAGAATTACGGCCATAAAGGACGAAATTCGACTTATCGGCGCATAGCAGCTTCCTATTATTAACGTAAAATGTATGGACAAATTCGAAAAGCGGTATTTACGTATCCGAAATGCCAAAAAGCTGCTAATTAATACTTCGAAAAAAGCTACGGCTTTTTTTAACCGATTAATATAGCTGCTATCTAGGTGATTGATATGCAATTTATGCCCAGTAACAACGGTTACAAAGTTACTGTTAAGGCTAAATACAAGTTATCCGGTTACCTAAAAGCCAAGACTTGACGTTTAATTATATCAATTACGATTAAAAACTTTTTAAACGAACATATTTTTTATCGATATAACATCCCGATTAAGATTAAGATAAACGAAGGCTTTAAGAATAAGCGCGAAGTTATTAAAGTCTATAATACTTTTGGAATTTAAGGGAAGGTTGGAGCTGCGTATATTGCCTAATAACAAAGTTTAATCGAAAAAAGATATATCCCGATTGCTAAAGGTTTAATAAAAACGACGAATGGCATTAGCAAAAAATAAGTCAAGTTCCTGCCGAAAATGATCTCCGCCGATAATATAACCGTTAAAAGCTATGGTTTTAATCCTTACGAATTGTTATACGGTTAAAAAGTAATCCTACCGATCGAAACAGTATTACCGACTTGGCGCATTATAAATTAAGATCTTAATATTCTAAAGGAAAACTTAATTGCACAAAAAATTCGATTGCTGGAAAAAAAGGCCGAGGATATAACCAAAACTACCAAAGTAATTAGCGACCAAAAACGTAAAGCTGCCAAATTTGCAGATAAAAAAAACAAAAACAAGATAAAAGATAAACCTTTATAAATAAATAACCTGGTATTTTTATATGATATACCAAAATATATTAACATATCCAGAGATATAAAATTAAAATACCGTTAAATTGAACCGTACTTAATTAGTGAAACCAGTAATTAAGGTACTTATTACTTGAAGGAAATTAATGAAACGAAGTTATAAAGGACCTTTCCTGTTAAAAAATTAAAGCAATTTATAAAGGATAAAAAAGGATATTAAAAGCCGATAAATTTATATAAAGACGATTAAACGAAGCTATTATCCGATTAACTAGAAAATATTATATTAAATATTTTAAATGTTGCGGAAGTCGAACTACCTAAAGATTAGTAACTTAAAACCTTAAAGCTTATAAGAACTAATATTAAGGTCCAAATACCTAATAATCGGTTAAAGAGTTACGTAATAATGGACGACAGTAAGATACCCGAAGCAAGTTAATTAGACGAACGGAAAAAATGAACGCGATTAATTAAAAAAAACTAAAAGTAAAAGGTTTCCTTTCGGTTTTTTACTACCTTTCTTACGATTATTTTATAGGACGCTTATACTTTTTTATAATTAATCAATACTTCCAGATTTAAAAAACCGGGTTTTTGTTAAGTACCGAAAATTAAAGACATGTTTTTTAACCATTAAACGAAGGCGGCCTTTATCGAATACCTTAATAACTGGACAAACTTTTAAACGGATATCTTTTTTATTCTAAAAAAACCGCAAGTATTTAACCTTTAAGTAATCGAATTAATTATCCCGGAATGTATACTTATAACCCTTAATAAACCCGATATAGTTACCGTAAAACCTTTTATAAAATCCGGGGATTAATTAACACCTAAAAAATGAGAACATACTATATTAATTAGGCTGCTTAGAACTTTTGTATGGTCGTTCGCATAATTTACATAAAACTAGGTTAAGTATTTTAAATACTTAAATAAATAAGTTAATGATATACCGAGAATCCTTGGATAACAAGTTCATAAATAAGCCCATAGGTTTACCCCGAATGATTTCGACGTATATAGGATATAATGGAAGCTTTCTTTCTTAATCAGCAAGCATAATGATAATATTAAACTAATTACCCGTTATAGCCTCAAAGCTCTTTCCGATAATTCGCCATTTATGGTACCGATTTTTGGCGGGGTTACTGATAATGTTAATTAATATGGCTCCGAGTATCTATATTTAATCAATATTATTTTCCTAGGATAAGTACCAGATAAAGATAATACGTACCTCGAAGTATTTTATTATTATATACTTAATAAGGTTATAATTAGTTCAAAACTTGGTTATTACGTTTTTATTATTAAGTTCGATTTCGGAAAGTTAGGATGGACTTAAATTAAAAAATGGGCCGGGTAACCGATTAATAATTCGAAATCCTGTTAAAATTAATAAAGTTAAGGACGAAATTATAATGCAAGGTCGAAAATTAGCAGGTATATAAAAAGTTAAGAATATTAATTTACGACCAATTAATCGTTAATTAATAATACCCATAAATAGATCCGACCCCGGAATTAATAATTCGATTAATGGTATGATATTCGATAGTAATGGGTACGGTATTTTTAATAATGGATTGTCCATAACAGGAGTTTCAAAAGGTAAATAATCTTAAGAAATTGCAGCATTACGGTACCTGTATTGGAAAGTAGTGTTACGGATCTCTAGTGGGACCAGGGCTCGAGGCTTGGCTCTCGGAGCTCGCCAACCCCGCGGGACGAGGTCACGTAACCATAAGAGTGATCTAGTCGATCTAATAGATCACATAGATCAAAGCGATCTATGTGATCTGGCAGATCCAACAGATCTACGACACATTCACTTAAAAGTGAATGGATATATAAGATTTGGTTTCCTATGGAAATAGCACCTACTTAAGTTCGCTCCTTAGCTATTAATCTAAGCTTTTAACTAAAGGTAATTATACCGTTCTTTGATTAAGTAAAAAGTTTTTAAATCTTTTTAACGAACAAGACCCTTAATAAATTATCCCTCGCCCTATTATTACCTGCAAATTAAAACCCCATTTCGGATACTGCTTATATTTCCAAGTGGATATATAACAAGTTCGTTATATTTTGATAACTTCTTAATTAATAGCCGACGGATAATTCCAAGCCCAGTCGGGTATAAGCTTTTCTAAACTTAATAAAAACGATATTATAAAACGACGTTTAAAAAATAAACAATACATTCGATCCCCGTTATAAGCCAATAAAGGATTAATAATTAGATTAAACAATTTACCCTTTATCGAAAAAGTTCTTTAATTAATTAATAATATTATGCCTTTTATAACTAAAGGTAAAGGAAATCCTTTTTCTTCCTAAACCCAGCAACCGACCCCGGCTCCGAAAGACATTATTAAGGTTTAGGGAAATTCGGAAAAGGAAAAAGAACCAAAGGTTTAAAAACCTTAAGGTTTAAAGGGAAAGAAAAAAAAGCTTTCCCTTAAAGAAAAAATGGAGATCCTGTTACGCAAAATCCAAGCCCTGGAAAAGGACAGAAAAGAAAAATCCCAACCCCCCCAAAAAAGTATGGCTTAACCTACCTAAGGAATAAAAGAAAAAACCCCAGCACTCCTATTGTTCGGCTTTAATCGGTACTGCGAAGCTATTATTCCACCTCCCAGCTATTACGGAATGCCGGAGATTAAGGGCTATAAGCCAATTACCCCAAAACCTTATAACGAAATTATAAATATAAAAGGATTTTTCGTCCAAGCTAGAACTTACCTTAAGTTTTACAAAAGTTCCCTAACGGAAAATTATCAAAAAGTAATAACCATCTCCTAATTATTTGCTAAACGAATTCTTTTATAATTCGAACCTATTATAAAGGATTATTTGGAAAACTACTTTAAGGAATCTTCAGATATTATTAATTATATTTTTAACGATTACCGGTACTTCGAAAACCGAATATAAGCTATATTTGGAAACCCAAAAAAAAAAAAAAGCATACGGTAAAGCAACTACACCTTTTCCATTAAACCAAGTCGGCCGCCGAATATACGACTAAATTTAACCGCTTGGCCGTAATTTTTAATCTACCCGACAGCGCGTTATTTTATCCCTTTTACGATAGCTTAAAACTTTAATTAAAGATAAAATATATAAAGTACCCAAAACAAAATCCTTTAAGGAATATACCGATAAAACAATTATTGCTAACCGACGTACCTTTAACCGGTACCTCGAAAAGAAAGGAATTAACAAACAAAATAACGATAAAGGCTTTAGCAGCCGAACTAAAAAAGATAAGGGCAAACTTTAAAAAAAAAGCAAGCGTTATTTCGAAAAAACCTTAAAAAAACAAATCTAACATAAAATATTTTAATTATAACAAAAAGGGACATTTTAAAAGCAAATGCCGCTTTCCCGCTAAAAGGAACTCCAAAAAAGGAAGGATTCCTTAACTTTAAAAAAAAGCCACAACGGCTAAATAAGAAACCAACAGTAAGGTAAAAGAGGAAAAAAATTAAGTTAGCTTAACTTCCTTCCAGCCAGAATTTACTATTACCACCATTACTTAAATCCAGAACGACATCCCAAAGTACGAAAATTATCCTATTTGCTAGGACTTTAAGGCTAAAACCTACAAATATCACCCCGGATAGACGATTTCCAGGATAGCCATAAAGCTAGGATGTTCCTACCATCTTAATATATTTCAATATGAAATGCACGATAAAAATGGTCAGTTCCAACTCGACGCCAGCAACCACGGACAGTTATTCCCGAAATTTTGCGAACTTCCCGAATGCACGATATATACCAGATCCCGAGAAAACTAGCATAAGTCGTTGCACTTTACCGCTTGTTACGTTAATAACTGCTTCGTATATCTTAAAGCTAAAAAAGATAACGACTTTTGGCCTGGATAAAACGAAAAAATACTTATTAAATTAGATAACAAATGCAGATGCATAAAAACTTCCCGATAGCTAGAATACCCTAGGTTTTGTTACTTACATCCCGAATTAGAACAAAATCAGAAAGCTATATCGTAAGGATGTTTATGTTATTTTCTGATGTTTTGTATTTAATACGAACTCCTAAATATGGGAGTACTTCCTTCGGAGGTCCACATTTTTAATTACATAATTCGAAAAATGCAAAATTAAAGATCGAGCCCGAAGAAAATAATTACCTCCGAATGCAAGTATGGCAAAAAAACATGGTTTCAATACAAAAACTATTAATATACGAAATACGTTATTCGAAAGGGGCGCGAATAAAAACTTTCTCAGGTTAAATATTATCACAAGTTAAAAAACGCCAGAGGTTTTCGAAAATAAGGTATCGAAAAACTTTAACTTATAAAACTTTATATAAAGTAATAAAGGGATTACGTAACCAGATCAAAATTCCACTTTAATATAAAAACAGCATATTTAAAGTTATGATCGACTTAGGAACCAAAGGCAATTTTATTTTTTTTGCCGTAATAGAAAAATATTAAGTTTTTTAAAGGTATAAATTAAAGTCCTATAAGTTACAAATAGTCAACGGAAACCTATTTAAGTATGAAAACGGACAAGTTTTGCGAAAAACTGAAAAACTTCCCGTTTAGATTTAAGGATATCAAGAATAAATTTTATTAGATATTGCCGATATTTCTGGATACGATATTATTTTGGGAATACCATAACTTAAAACTAACAATCCATATATCAACCGGAAATACCAAACATTTTCCTAAAAAAATAACAAAAAACCATACGAAAAGAACGAACAGGAAATTTGTTATGTTATTAAAAAAGTACAAGTACCAAATTAAGCCGGAATAGTACCACCCGAATATTAAGGATTTAAAAAACTGTTTAAAAATAAAGAGGATTAGGAGTTACTACTATATGGTTAATAGGATTATCGGATACCTATTAAGGAAGGATATCATCTTAAACTTTATAAAACTTACTATATAAACCTTAAAAAGTTTAAAGCTTTGTGGAAAATTATTTAATTCGATTTAAAAAAAGGATATATTCGACCTTTTGATTTTCCTGCTGGATACCCCGTCTTTATGGTATCAAAAACTAAAAACGAAAAGTAAAAGATTAATAAAGATAAAAACCTGGTTTTTAGAAAAGTTATTAACTATAAATAACTTAACGATATTACAATTAAGAATAAATACCCTTTAACCTTTATGAATATATTGAAAGAAAACGTTAATAAAATTAAATGGTTTACTGCATTTAATTTTCGAAACGGTTATTACCGTATTAAAATGGCTAAAGGAAAAGAATGGAAAACGGCATTTAAAACGATATACGGACTTTACGAATACCGAATAATACCTATAGGATTTACTAATATTCCCGCCAGTTTTTAACGCTTAATTATGACTATTTTACGAAAATATCTGGATAAGTTTGTATTCGTCTACCTCGACGACATTTTCATTTACTTCGAAACTTTGGAAGAATATAAATAGCATGTGGCTTAAGTACTTAAAACCTTAAATAAGGCAAATATCCAAGTTAACCCAGCTAAAAGCGTATAATACACGCAGAAGCTAGACTTTCTAGGATATATACTTACCTCCGGCCAAATTCAAATTTAACGCTTTAAGATAAAAGTAATTAAGGATTGGCCTATCTTTAATAAGGCGACCGTTACCGATATCCGGTAGATCTTAGGATTTACGGGTTACGTACGAGGCCTAATTAAGGGATACGGAGAAATAATTAAATTATTAACGAAACTTACTACCAAAAAGTACGTAGGAAAAGAATTTAAGCTCCTAAAAGATATAAAAAAAGCATTCCAAATTTTAAAGGACGTAATTATTAATGGACCCATAATGAAACTACTTAATGCAAATAAAAAAAAACGCCTAAAAACGGACGTTTCAGATTATATATTAAGTACCGTCCTGGAATAACTAAAGGATAATAACAAATGGTACTTAATAACTTATTATTCGAAGGTACTTAAAGATGCAAAACTTAGATACCCGATTTATGATAAAAAGTTGCTAACAATTATTAACGCTTTTAAGAAATAGGAGCTTTTTTTTAATAAAACCAAAAAACCTTTTAATATTTATTTCGATTATAAAAACCTTATTCGATTTATGAAGGTTTAAGAATTAAATAAACGATACGAAACTTGGATAATTTTCCTGTTAAGGTTTAACTTTAAAATATATTATATTAAACGAAAAAAAAATATTTAGTCGGATATTTTTAATCGTAAAGGCGATTATGATTTTAAAGTTCCCAAACGAAATATGTAAATATTATAATACAATAAAGATAGTACTGTATAATTATGCGAGATTTTAAAGAAATTAATCTCCGAACTTTTAACGAAGTTTCGAAGTTTTTACGACATAAACGAAAAAAAAAAGGTTTAATAGCTAAAAGGATAGCTAAAAGATTAGCTGCTATACTATAGCAAGATTTACGTTTCCAGAAACCA
The DNA here is from genome assembly GCA_004154915.1 of Monosporascus ibericus. Taxonomy (NCBI): domain Eukaryota; kingdom Fungi; phylum Ascomycota; class Sordariomycetes; order Xylariales; genus Monosporascus; species Monosporascus ibericus. Next base: position 13,447 of record QJNU01000552.1, read on the forward strand.
ACAAGAACAATTCGTAAAGGAGTTTTACGAAAACTTATTACATAGATATTAAGGAATCTTCAAAATTACCCGACGATTATAGGAAAACTATGATTTCCCAAAATTATGGAGGGTAGTTAAAAAGGTTGTCAAAAATTGCAATATCTACAATAAAGCCAAGGCAGCACGCCATAAGCCCTACGGGCTGTTGTAACTTACCGACATTCCTAACAAAATATGGAATATTATAACTTAGGATTTTATTACCAGCCTTCCTTTATTTAAAGATTTAATTACTAAAGTCGAATATAACGGAGTCTGGGTAATTATTAACAAACTTACTAAATCTAAGTATTTCTTACCTTTTAAAGGAATTACGACGGCAGAATAACTGGCTTATGTATTTATCCGATATTACCTTAACAAATACGGAGTACCAGAAAGGATTATTTCTGATCGAGATAAGCTTTTTACGTTTAAATTTGGTATTAGTTTTTTTAAATAAATAAGTACTAAGCTTAAGTTCTTAATAGCTTATTACTTATAGATAAATGGTTAAACGGAACGATTAAATTAAACCTTAAAATAATACCTTAAAAGTTATATTAACTACCAGCAAGATAACTGGGTAAAGCTGTTACCGTTAGCACAAATAGCTTATAATACGTTTACCAACAAAAATATGGGTATTTCCCTTTATATAGCTGTATACGGATATAAGGTAGTAACTTAACGACCAGAACAACCGATATACAAAACTTCTGTAATTACCATTATAACCTCCCGAACAGAAATAATGGTAACGGAAATCAAGATAATATAATCCCGTTTATAAACCGAGTTGCGTTTTTTTTAGTAAAGAATGGCTTAGTATTATAACAAAAAAAGAATTAAGGGATTAATTTTAATAAAAGGAAATAAGGTTTATTTATTACATTAAAGATAAAACGTAACGTTAAATATCTTACAAATTAAAACTAAGAAGCTTAATAACAAGCTTAATTTTAAAAGATTTGGTCCGTTTAAAATTAACCAAGTAATTTTCAAAACTAACTACCGACTGTTATTACTTAAGATAATAAAGATACATGCTGTTTTCCATATTTCCTTACTTAAACTAGTACTTAAGAACGCCCCGTTAAAGATAAGCCTAAAAATCGAAAAAAACGATAACAAATACGAAGTCGAAAAGATACTGGACTTTAGAATAATCAAAAATAAAATTCAATATTTAGTTAAGTGGAAAGGGTACTTATACGAAAAAAATACTTAAGAACTATTTAACTACCTGACGAACGCGATAAACCTGGTTAAAACGTTCCACCGGCAGAATCCTAACCGACCGTCTCCAGCGCAGCCAAGGTCGCGGGCGACAAAGGTCCCCCGCTTAAATCCAACCCAGCGGCGGTCCAATCGAAGGAAGTAAACGCCTCTGCCATGGCGTCCATTTTAAAAGTAAGCCGTACTTGCTCCGCCTTTATTCGGCGCCGCGTTTTTTCCATCTTTTCTTTTTTTTTTTAATTTATCCAGCTTGGATTTTTCGTTAAAAATCTTAATGGCTTTTTTTTTCAAAATATCCTCCTAACGACGTAAGCGTTGCAACTTGTTTATTCTTTTTAACATTTCTTCCTGAAACTTCCGTTAAAGCTTTACGAGCTTATCTTTAGCGACGCGACGTTCCTTTTAAAAACGATTACGTTCGGAACTAATATTTTCTAAGGAAAACATGGCAACGGCTTGACCGTCGTAGTTACGTTAAAAACGAAAGTAGTTATGATAGCTTGAAATATCCTCAATTATGAAACATTATTTCTTTCCGAAAATCAAACAAAAGGAATACGGCAAAACCTCGAAACCAAATTTGACAATATATGCTAACCGCTTATCCCTGGATTAACGTTGATTAATACGAGGCTTTTGCGTTGGTTTCTTTATGTAACCCGTCATGATAAGTTGGCATTTAACGAGGAATAATTTTAATTGGAAAGAAGGATTACTTACTTTTCTATCTTTGGGACAAAGATCTTAAAAGAAGGAAAATAATGTTACGGATTTTTAATGGAACCAGGGTTCGAGGTTTAGCTTTCGGAGCTCGCCAACCCCGCGGGACGAGGTTACGTAACCATAAGAATGATTTAGTCAATTTAATAAATCACATAAATTAAAGCGATTTATGTGATCTGGCAAATTCAACAGATTTACGATATACTTGCTTAGGAGTGAATGAATATATAAGATTCGGTTTCCTATGTAGATAGTACCTACTTAAGTTCGCTTCTTAACTATTAATTTAAGCTTTTAATTAAAAGCAATTGTACCGTTCTTTAATTAAGGGAAAAGTCTTTAAATTTCTTTAACGAATAAGACCCTTAGTAAATTATCCCTCGCCTTATTATTACCTGCAAATCAAGACCCCATTTCGGATACTGCTTATACTTCCAGGTGGATGTATGACAGGTTCGTTACAAGTAGGAGCTAAGTTATAAATAGGCGCTTAACGGTATATAGGATTTTGGAACTTGCGAATATTATTAAGGTTATATAAAGGCTTAGTAACCCGATTAATAGCCAAAGCTTTATGGATACGTCTAGTTAAAAGTTTGGAAAACAGTAACGAATTCGAAGTTATCAGATTTATACAACGAATAACGGAGATTTTATCGAAATTACGGAGGTTCCGATTAATACGGAAACGAGTAGGTTAAGTATTACCAGATTACCTATTACCTGGACCGGGTAACTTTCTAATAAACGACTTTTTTATTAAATTAATTAATTCGCCAAAGTCTACATTTTTATAAGAACTTAAGGTGCTACGAAAATGTAACGATTAACGGGAATTTATGATAATAATATTAATTAAGTACTTTAAAAATGAATAAATAAGTATTAAAGTTTTATATTATTTAAAAGATATAATCGGGAGGGAAGAGTTAGCATGATAATAGAAAAAAAAGAAAAGTATAAGTGCAAATAATTAATTAAAGTACGTAACGGCAACGACATCTTCCTATATAACATTAAACGGAATTTTCTGGCATTTTTTTAACGTACATTATTTCTGATTAAAAAATTAATGCATTAATCCCGTCGTACTTGATTAATTTTACATATAAATTGCTGTTAATTCCTCACGATTTCCTGCATTTATATAGCTTTAACCTTAATATCTTAATACCTGCATATTTATATATTTAGATATATATATATATACACTTATATATTACGCATATCCTTAATTATCGTTTAAATTCCCAAGTTATAAATTATTACTATTTTCGCACCTTAATACCTTAATTAATTTATCTATAATTACCATATTATTATTTAAAAACGTACCAGCCAGAATAAAAATAGGAACTTTAAAAAGCTAAATACGTCGGATTCCAGAAAACTCGCCCAGATCGCCAATATACTAATATGGGAAAAAGATAACATAATGCAACTATTCCGCAAGATACATAATAATAATTCCATTTTTTATCTTATCCAATAAACTACTCCGAAAATCCGTTTTAATCGAGTTACCTTTATTTACCTTTTTAATTAAAACGGGGAACGTTTATAAAAAGATATTACCTTACCCTTTTATTAAACCAAAAAAAAAAAATGGAATAATTCCGTAATAACTTCCTTATAATAAATACTTATAATTTTAATAAATTATACCTATTTACGTTTGTAACATATTATTACCTTTATATAACTAATCGCCCTATATATATCTTAAAACATTTTGGCCGTTATTATTAAAGCCGGTAAAATAATTTCTAACAGGTAAACCCGATATATCCCTAATAAGGTTACGGAATTAATTAAAGTTATAAACCAAAAATATATTTAATTTATTACTTATATCAAACTTTAAACTAATAAAGAACCTTAAAATTATTAACTTGATATATTATATATCCGATTAAAACGTTAAATATTAATATTTAATACTTATTTTATGGTTAACCGTATTTAGTTATTATTACAATTATATTAAAAGGCCTGGATAAAATCAAAGTTTAATAATTCCCTTACCCGTATAACGATCGTAAGAATATTTACCCGGGTTAAATATTATACTTACGGTTTATGGATAATTTATATATTTTATATTATTACGCGTAACCTTTTAAAATAAGAAAATAATAACCTAAACGAACCGATTGAATAAAGGGAAACCATTATAAAATTTAAGATAATTAACATAATCAAAAGGTACCTAAATTTAAAACCAGATAATAATGATATTAAAAAACCCATGGGATTATTACCTGGAAAATCTCTTTATCTTTATTATTAAAAGAAGAAGTCGACGATCCAGAAAACGCCGATAATCCAGAATCCGATTAATTACCTCGTCTTATAGAAGGTAAACAACCACGACCGATAAAGCAACCGCCCAAAAAACTAATAACCCGCCAACTAAAACATTAACCATCGAATCTCCTACCCCCCAACCTTATATACCTACTAATCAGCCAGAACAAGCCTTTAAAGCATTTATACCTCCTTCTCTTATTCCGCAAATTACCCAATCCTATCCGGTTTTCAAAAAGTCACTATTTAGGCCGAAGTACAAATTACGACCACCCTTTAATAATTAAAAAGTTCGAGCAATAATAAAGGGTTAGTATAATACACCATACAGATGGTTAAAAAATACATACCAAATTATAAAAAAGCGACCTAAACCATATTTTCCGCAAAGCTGGCCTGGTTGGCCTAAATACAAAAACTTGATCGTGAAAAAGGCAAAGCAGGATAAAGCTTAAAAAGATAAAAAAAGGATTAAATGACGGGATAAGCTGGCGAAACGTCGAGGACGAAATCTTAAATTAAGGAAGATAAAGGACAAGCCGCGTAAGCGTTAACTAAATTAATTAATAAGTTTTATGTATATTCTTTTACTTATAGCGTTAAAAGTTAGTTACGTTAACATTTATTTTTCAAGATAAAGTAAGGACGATTTTATCTCGAGAAAGGAAGGTTAAAATGGTGCAGGATGCAAAGCCGGGTACATGGCTTTGCCGATTAATTAGTTATCATTCATTATGTATTTTTAAGAGTTCATTTTTTATTAGGCGCAACCCTACAAAGACCAGACATTTATTATCGCTTTACATATGGATTTAACACTACATAATATAGTTTGCGTTACCTTCATTATCTCTTGAACCGGGGGCTTAATCGTGACACTCTTATCAATTATACACTAATTAGGACCAAATTACGCCGTCCTAATTCAGTAATAAACCTTGTAAATTAAGGAAATCAACGAACTCTAATATAACACGTTGTAAACTATAATCCATCGTAGCTATTAGCAAATCATACTTTCTAACTTATATTCCTTAATCCATAATACCGAATTAATATTTTTTAAATTTTACCTTCCGGTTCTTTTCCTTAAGTTTATCGTATTAGCTTCTGAAATATTCTCATCTTTTCCAACTTTTAAGATACTTTAGCTTGGGTCGATTAGCTGGTGTAAAAGATCAACTATACGGGTAGATAAATAATATGGATGATTTTTGGCTAATATTAGGAAGGCCATTCTCTCGCCATAAGTATAGCTATTCCGACGTCCGCTTTTTTTTAGGTACCAGCTCGAGATGTTTAAAATCCCGGTTTTGTAATAAATCCGGAGCTTTTACGCTTTATAATCTTATTTTTCCGTAACCGTAAGTAGTATTTTTTAAAGCCGGCTTTTAGCCACCTTTCTTTAAGGTTTGCCGCGTACGTTAAAGTTTTTTAGCTGGGGATTTTGGTGGTTACGGTGTTCTTATGGTAGCTGGTTTAAGGTTTTGATTAGTACTTTCGGGTCCCTGTCGTATATTTCGTCGCAATTTTAATAAGGATTTTGGTGGTAGTAAGTTTATCGGGATGGGTGATTTTGCCGAAATTTTGACCAAATCGTTTATTAATAGGTACCTTAATAGGTATCTTAAACTAGGGTTTACCGGTATCTCCGACTGCGGCTTTTAAAACTTTTCTTTTTAAGGTGCAAGATTTATAAGGGTACGGGGTTTTGGCTGCTTGGTATTGGGCTATTTCTCTTTCGGCGTAGCTGGGATGGCGGATAAATCTCAGAATTTTTTTATGTCGGAATCCCATATAAGTAAACGAAAAGTCGGACATAATGGATAACCACCAAAGGCTTCGACGTTAGCACCGAATATACCACGATACCTATAAAGCCAATCTTTATATATAATGATTTATTTGTTATAAATCTACAAATAAAGGCGGATTCTTTTTTTTCACTTAATATCATAAAAATAATGTCCATATAATATATACCGCAAAACGTTTTACGGTTTTATAGTCCTAATCGGGATCATAAAATTACTATATTCTTAGTATTATTTATATTATGCAAGTTATTATTATTTATAAATTTCCGGAAACGATTAACAGCTTAAGTTATACGTTCTTTTAAATAAAAACGGTAATTAAATCTATAATATAAAAAATGCCTGCTTTACGATTTTAAAAGATTACCATTTAATAATTCGTAGTTTTTGATTCGTTAACCTTACGGTTATATTCTGGTATAACGAAAAAAACGAATAATACTGCATATTATCTTATAATTTCGTCTTCCGGTGATAAAAACTGGCTTTAGATATTGTTGCTATACATAAATACGTTTCTTATTAATGTTTTATAAGTTATATGTATGCAATTAAAGCCTTTAAATATCGATTTAAATACGACTTTAATATTATTAGAAGTAAAATATGCGTTAAAGATTATATAACGGTAAACAGATTACGTTTTCAGGCATATATTAATAAACTCTGTTTTATTAAGGCCTTAAAGTATTACAACTTTATCGAATACTTGTCTAAAAGAATGATAAAATAGCTTATTAACTGGCGTAAGGTTTGAAAGGATAATATATATAACTATAAAAAAGGTAGGGAAAATGGCGCCATAATTAATATAGCTCGTATTAAACATTAACCTGGTAGTATTTATATTATCATATATATTTTAATCTTTTGCTAAGTTGCCATATTACGCTGGAACGTAATTAATATACTGCGTTTTATCAAACGGCAATAATTCCATTATGGTAGTTATATAATATTAGGTATTTTCGTAAAAACATTTATAAATAACAAATTTAGGAATATAATAAGCTTACCGATAATAGTTCTGGCTAATTAAAACGGCAAATAAAAGCTTAAGGCATAAAATGTAATAAACGGGTAAAGTTTATATATTAGATAATATTCGGGGGAAATTATTAATATTAAAAAAACATATATAACGTTTTATAATATATAAACGAAACCTATGGATAATTTATAAATTATAAAAATTTCCGAAAGTAATATATATATTTAAAATTAATATATCTGCGAAATTTAAAATTATGTAATTATAGGTATATAAATGGTTAAATTTATAAAAGTTATCAAATATTAACTTAAATGTTAACGTTATTTTTTCTTATAACAAAATAATAATATATAAAAAAGGGACTAATAAACGTATATAAATTATACGAAACTTTTCCTTTATTACAAACTATTTAATATAATCCATAAAATGCCTTAACTTAAATACATACCGAATATAATTACTATAATTACTTAATACATAACTAATACCACCTACTTTAATATAGCCTACCTTTATTTGGTATACCTTTCCATATCCTTTTATATTATAACAAGTAAAATTAACTTACTTATATGATCTAACATTAAAAATACTTATTATAAAATATACCTTTATATTCTTTATAATATTATAAAATATAAACGATCTTAACAATATACTAAAGGCCCTTTTTAAAAGTCCTAATAATAATATACTTTAAATACATCCGGCGAAGTTTAAACTTTTTACTAAACATATTAAATTCGCTAATAATGCCATTAAAGAATACCTTTAAAGACGGATAACAAAATCCCAAATTAATAAATAGCCAAAACCATTACTAAAATAATCCGCGATATAACATAACCTACGGCCTCGTCCTAATTAAACCAACTTCGTATTAGCTAAATAACATTTAACCGTTTTAAAGTTTAGAACGTACCCTATAAAAAATACATATTATACGTAACTAATTTCAAATATCAGGTTTATGCTATAAGATTATATTAATATAAGAAAAAACTAGAAAACTATAAATACCTTACGTTTTAACTCCAAATTAACCGGATGTTAATTAAGTAAATCCTACGATTAATAATAATCTTTAAATTCGGTAATATCGTAAAAAGCTTATATCATAAATAAGACTTTTTATTTTCGTAAGGTTTAGCATTTATATAAACGTTAAATATTAAGATTACCGCTCGGAATATTTTAAATAATAACGCCCGACAAAACAAAATTTATATTATAACGGATTATAAAGGCCTTATAAGCTATTAAATTACAAATCTAATTAAGGATAATCGATTAATTACGGCTTTTATAATTTAACGGAAAAGATACATAAACCGAACACCTTATAAACGATACAAAAAAAGGTTTATAATTTCATAAACCGAACTAACTAGCCAAAAGGTACATATCATGTAGCCGTTTTATGGATACTATAATCTACGAAGTTATATAGGTAATAAATATGCAAATTATATATAAAAGCGCGGCAAAAAATATTTACACGCGGTTTTAAAATATAAAGCATTATTATATAACCCGAATAAAAATTTCCAGGAAGATTTAAACCCGGATATAACGCCAAGGACGAAAATAATCCTAGGTCCTATCAATATAAACAAGGTTATTAATACATAAATCATAATAACGTTCGAACAAAAGTAAAAGCAAAGGCAAAAATTTAGAAAAATACGTAAAAACGTTAGTTACTAAATTAATTATATATAAAGTATATAAATTAATACAAAATTATGCGATATATTTAACTATAAGTAATACGATATTATTAATACGTTAATTTATTTTAATACGAAAAACTTATATAATATTATTATAAATAAAACTTCCGAACCAAACGGCCCTAAGTAGGATTATGTAAAATAATAAATTATATTAATATTAAAATTAAATCCTTACATATATTATAACAAAATACAGAAATAATAAAAAAGTAAAAAATTATATCAGCAGTTTATCTTCGTTTAACAAATCCTTACTTTGCTTATTTAATAACGACGTAAAAAACGACGGACAATCCTAATCAAAACTATTTACCGAATCATTTATAATCTATATTATAAAATTATAACCTTTTTCCGTATGCAAGATATTACGGTTATCCGAAACCAAATCATCCCTAGCAAATTCCGTACCAAAAATTATGTAAGCAATTATATTAAAGCTATTTATAAATTAATCTTCGTCCTTTATCGTAACCAACCAATTAAACCCACCTTTATCGTTAATAATAAGTACGGTATTATTAAAAGCGATAAACCTAACCTCCATAACTTTCCGGCCTGCGGCCAAAATATCTTCGGATTTCCAGCCATCCCCTTTAACCCGAAATGGATATTCTTTAACAAACCAAAAATTACGAAATAAAAAAATATAAACGTTCGAAGATTTCCGTACGGAAATCTCGAATAACATAACGCTTATCTCGCGAAAAAGCATAGCGCGCATAAAATTCACGCTAAAAAGAAACATAATGCCCAACCAAAAAGGAATCTCGGAAAAAAATAATATTAACGTTATATATATTATTTCTCGATCGGCAGAATTCGTTAACAAGCTACAAGTTATAATGTTCGCCCTTTCGATTAAATACTTTCCATATTTTCTCGCTAGATTTTATAAAAGCCAGACTTAATATTTAGATCGAATCCCTAAGTACGCGATTTAATACTACAAAACGTAATATCTAATCGAAATAAAACATATCTTTACCGTAATTACTTTAACCGGCCCTATAAAAAAAACCGATAATATCGGTATTAACCATCTAATATAACCAACGTCGCCATAGCATATAACATACAAAAAGTATAAATAAACCTGGGCTTTTTAAAAAAAAACGGCAATAACTTCGGAATTCTTTATCGACAGGAATTATATCGTTTAACGGTTAATTATTATTAACAATCGGGTCGAAAAAATCGTTACCCCATAAAATATCATCCGCATTAAAAATATAGCTAACCCCATAATTAGCCGATAGGAGGACTTCCTTTAAGACGTTTTAATTAAGATTACGTCGTTTAGGAAGTAATATATATAAGCTATATTCCCGAATTAAAAAATAAAATACTTACGAACTATCCGTTAAATTATTTATGTTACGAAATAACGTATTGAATTGGGACGGGGTGATTTGGTCCTGATCAGTGCATAATTAATGAGAGTGTCACGATTAAGCCCGCGGTTCAAGAGATAATAAAGGTAACGCAAACTGTATTGTATGGTGTTGAATTTATATGTGAAGCAATAATGAGTATTTCTTCGTTTTGGGGTTGCGCCTAGCGAAAAATTAACTCTTAGAAATATATGACTGGTGATAACTAATTAATCGGCAAAGCTATGTACCCCGCTTTGCACCCTGCATTATTTTAACCCTTTTTTTTTCGAGATAGAATCGTGCTCGATTTATCTTAAGAAATAAATGCTAACGTAATTAACTTTTAACGCCATAAGTAAAGAAACATACTTAGAACATATTAATTAATTTAGTTAACGCTTGGGCGGCTTGTTTTTTATCTTCCTTAACTTAGGATTTCGTTCTTAACGTTTCGCCAGCTTATCCCGTTATTTAGTCCTTTTTCTATCCTTTTAAACTTTGTCCTGCATTGCCTTTTTCGCGATCGAATATTTGTATTTAGGCCAATTAGGCTAGCTTTGCGGAAAATATAGTTTAAGTCGTTTTTCCATAATTTAGTATGTATTTCCTAACTATTTATACGGTATATTGTACCAACCCTTTATTATTATTCGAGCTTTTTAATTATTAAAAGGTAATCGTAATTTATATTTCGGCTTAAATAATAACTTTTTAAAAACCGGATGGGATTAAATAATTTGCGGAATAAAGGGAAAAGGTATAAATATTTTAAAGGCTTATTTTAATTAATTAATAAGTATATAAGGTTAGAAGGTAGGAGACTCGATGGTTAATATCTTAGTTAGCAGGTTATTAGTTCCTTTAATCGGTTGCTTTATCGGTTGTAATCGTTTACCTTTTATTGGACGAGGTAACTAATCGGACTTTAAATTATTAGCATCCTCTGGATCGTCGACTTCCTTTTTTAATAATAAAAACAAGAATCTTTCAGGCCATAATCCCATAAGTTTCTTAATGTTATTATTATCTAGTTTCAAACTTAGATACCTTTTAATTATGTTAGTTATCTCAAACTTTATAATAGTTTCGCCTTATTTAATCGGTTCGTTTAGGTTATTATCTTCTTATTTTAAAACGTTACGCGTAATAATATAAAATATATAAATTATTTATAAACCGTAAATATAATATTTAACCTAGGTAAGTATCCTTACGATCGTTATACGGGTAAAAAAATTATTAAGTTTTGATTTTATCCAGGCCTTTTAGTATAATTATAATAATAACTAAATACGGTTAACCGTAAAATAGGTATTAAATATTAACACTTAACGCTTTAATCGAATATATAACATACCAACCTAATAACCTTTAAATCCTTTATTAATCTAAAATTTAATATAGGTAATAAACCAAACATATTTTAAGTTTATAGTTTTAATTAACTCCGTAACCTTGTTGGTAATATATCGGTCTTAACCGTTAAAAATTATTTTACCGGCTTTAATAATAATAATTAAGATACTTTAAGGTATATTTAAAGCGATTAATTATATAAAGGTAATAATATATTAAGAACGTAAATAAATATAATTTATTAAGATTATAAATATTTACTATAAAAAAGCTATTACGGAATTATTCCATTTTTTACTAGTTTAATAAAAAGGTAAGGTAATATCTTTCCATAAACGTTCCCCGTTTTAATTAAAAAGGTAAATAAAGGTAACTTAATTAAAACGGACTTTTGGGATAACTTGTTAAACAGGATAAAAAGTAAAACTATTATTATGCACTTTACGGAATAATTATATTATGTTATTTTTTTCCCATATTAATATGTTAGCGATCTGGGCGAATTTTCCGGAATCCGACGTATTTAGCTTTTTAAAATTCCTATCTTTATTTTAGTAAATACGCTTTTTAAATAATAACATGGTAACTATCGATAAATTAATTAAGGTATTAAGGTACGGAAATAATAATAGTTTATAACTTAAGGATTTAAACGATAACTAAAGATATACGTAATATATAAATGTATATATATATATTGAAATGTATAAATATGCAGGTATTAAAATATTAAGGTCGAAGTTATATAAATACAAAAAATCGTTAAGAATTAATAGCAACTTATATATAAAATTAATTAAATACGACGGGGTTAATATATTAATTTTCTGATTAAAAAGAATATGCGCCGAAAAAGTGCCAAAAAATTCCGTCTAATGTTATATGGGAAGATGTCGTCGCCGTTACGTACTTTAATCAATTATTTGCCCTTATATTTCTTTTTCTTGCCATTACCATATTAACTTTTCCCTTTTAACCATATTTTCCAAATAATATAAAACTTTAATACCTACTTATCCATTCCTAAAATATTTAATTTAATATTATTATTATAAGTTTCCGTTAATCGTTAAATCTTCATAATACCTTAAGTTTTCGTAAAAGTACAAATCCTAGCAAATTAATTAATCTAATAAAAGAATCGTTTATTGGAAAGTTACCCGGTCCAGGCAATAGGTAATCTGGTAATACTTAACCTGCTTTTTTTAATATTGATCGGAACTTCCGTAGTTTCGATAAGATTTCCGTTATTTGTCGTACAAATTTAATAACTTCGAACTTGTTATTGTTTTCCAAACTTTTAACTAAATATATCGATAAGGTTTTAGCTATTAATCGGGTTACTAAACTTTTATATAACCTTAATGATATTCGTAAGCCTTAAAACCCTATATATCGTTAGGCGCTTATCCATAAGTTGGCTCCTGACTTCCAGTATAAGTACCGTAATACTGCGCTTTTTTAGGATTATTTACTTCCTAAAACTTTTATCATAAATAATCCATTATTAAAAATACCGTACCTATTATTCTCGAATATTATGCCATTAATCGAATTACCAACTCCGGGGCCGGATCCATTTATAGGTATTATTAATTAACGATTAATTAATCGCAGGTTAATATACTTAGCTTTTTATATGCCTGTTAAATTTTGATCTTATATTATAATCTCGTCCTTAACTTTATTAATTTTAGCAGGACCTTAAATTGTTAATCGGTTGCCCGACTTATTCTTTAATTTAGGTTTATTTTAACTTCCCGAAATCAAACTTAACGACAAAAACGTAATAACCAAGTTTTGGAATAATTATAGCCGTATCGAACGTATAGTAATAAAATACCTTAAAATACGTATTATTTCTATTTGGCACTTATCTTAGGAAAATGGTATTAATTAGATATAAATCCTCGGAACCATATTAATTAGCATTATCGGTAGTCCTGCTAAAAGTCGGTACTATAAATAGCGAATTATCGGGGAGAACTTTTGGGCTATAACGGATGCTTAATTTAATGTTATTATTATACTGATTAATTAGGGAAAAAAGTTTTTATTATATCCTATATACGTCGAAATTATTCGGGGTAAATTTATAGGCTTATTTATAAACTTGTTATCTAAGGATCCTCGATATGTTACTAATTTATTTATTTAAGTATTTAAAATGCCTAACCTAATTCCATATAAATTATGCAAACGATAATATAAACGTTTTAAGCAGCCTAATTAATATGATATATTCCCATTTTTTAGGTATTAGTTAATCCCCGGATTCCATAAAAGGTTTTGCGGTAATTATGTCGGATCTATCGAAGGTTATAGGTATATATTCCCTGATAATCGGTTCGATTACTTAAAGGTCAAATATTTGCGGTTTCCTTAGGTTAAAAAAGATATTTATTTAGAAATTTATCCAGTTATTAAGGTATTTGATAAAGGCCGTTTTCGTTTAATGGTTAAAGGATATATTTTTTAATTTTCGGTACTTGATAAAAACCCGATTCTTTATGTCCGGAAATATTAATCAGTTGTAAAAAAATATGGGCGTTATATAAGATAGTCGTAAGTAAGCTAGTAAAAAACCAAGGGGAAACCCTTTACTTTTAATTTTTCTTAATTAATCGCGTTAATTCTTTCCGTTCGTTTAATCGATTCGCCTTGGGTGTTTTACTATCGTTTACCATTACGTAACCCTTTAACCGATTATTAAGTATTTAAACCTTAATATTAATTTTTACAGGCTTTAAAGTTCTGGGCTGCCAGTTTTTAGGTGGCTTAACCTTCGTAACATTTAAAGTATCTGACATAACATCTTTTGGTTAATCGGATAATGGCCTCGTCCAGTCGTTTTTATGTAAGTTTATCGGCTTTTAATATGCTTTTTTATCCTTTACATATTGCTTTAATTTACTAATAGGGAAGGTCTTTTATAATTTCGTTTTATTAATTTCTTTTAAGCAGTAAGTATTTTAACCATTAATTTCATTAATTAGGTACGGTCCAATCTAGCGGTACTTTAATTTTATATCCCTGGATATGTTAATATATCTTGGTATATTATATAAAAGTACCAGGTTATTTACTTATAAAAGTCTATCTTTTATTTTTTTTTTTATCTTTTTCGTCTGCAAATCTGGTAACCTTACGTCTCTGATCGCTTATTACTTTGGTAATTTTAGCTATATCTTCGGCCTTTTTTTCTAGCAGTCGAATTCTTTATGTAATTAAATCTTCCCTTGGAATATTAGGATCCTAATTTATGATACGCCAAGTCGGTAACATTATCTCGATCGGTAGGATTGCTTTTTAACCGTACAGCAATTCGTAAAAACTAAGACCATAACTTTTGACGGTTGTGTTGTCGGCGAAGATCATTTTCGGCAGGAACTTAACCCATCCTTTGCCAGTATTATTCGTCGCTTTCATTAAACCTTTAGCGATCGGGATATATTTTCTTTCGATTAGACCTTATCGCCAGGTAATATATGCAACTTTAACCTTCCTTTAAATTCCAAAAGCATTACAGGTTTTAATAATTTGGCCCTTATTTTTAAAGCTTCCGTTTATCTTAATCTTAATCGGAATATTATGTCGATAAAAGATATATTCGTTTAAAAAGTTCTTAATCGTAGCCGATATAATTAAGCGTAAAGCCTTAACTTCCAGGTAGCCGGATAACTTGCATTTAGTTTCGATAATAACCTTATAACCGTTATTATTAGGCATAAATTACATATCGATTACTTAGATAGCAGTTATGTTAATAAACTAAGAAAAGCCGTAGCTTTCTTCGAAACGCTAATTAACAGCTTTCTGGCATTTCGGATACGCAAATACCGTTTCTCGAATTTGTCCATACATTTCACGTTAATAATAGGAAGCTGCTATACGCCGATAAGTTAAATCTCGTCCCTTATGGCCGCAATCCTTATAACATTACTTAATCACCGCGTATTATTTTTGCTAGTTGTTAACTACTTTTCGAATACCGTATCGTTTATTTACCTTACGTTAGAAAATCCCGTCCTAAACAAAATAATTTAAAGCCTCGGCCTTAAAAACAGTTCTTTTTTTCCTCGGAACGTTTTCCAGTCGATGAAGAACATCCAATATCGTCAGAAATCTCGCATACCTTTATAATTCCTTAAACCAATTTCCAATAAAAGGTCCTTACTTTTAACTTATCGCAGTAAATATCGTAACTATATCAATCAAAATAAGATTAAACCGAATAACGTTTAACTGGATATTAATAAAATTATCGACTTTTCCCTCCCATTAATTATCCAACGTATTAAAGGCTTTAGGTAACTTTTTCGATAATCCGTCGGCAGCTATGTTCTTCTTGTTAAAAATATGCTTAATTTCGAAATCGAATATCTTTATCCATATAATTTAACGGGTAAGGAACGTTCCAGGTAAGGAACTTATCGAATTATTAATCTGGATAATTAATACCTTGCCGTCGGTTTCCAACATAAATCGGATTTTATAAATATGGTTTCGGAATTTCCTTAAGATTTTAAAAACGGTTCGATATTCCAGCTTGCCAGCGTCGTAATTTAACTTAACGCCCTTTTAAGTACTACTTTCGAAACGTGCAGGATATTCGATTTTATTAATTATTTATCCAAAAATGCCTTTAAAGCTTTATTTACTTACGTTTATCCTTATAATAATTTTGCCTGCTATAAAGCTATAATCCAAGGTAATTAAGGTCGGGGCTATCGTAATTACTTTTTTAACGCTTTTTATTATTTTATCCTAATTAAAACCTTAAACGAAAGATTAATTCCTTCGGAGCAGTTTCATAAAAAGCTTAACCTTTATAGCAAAATACGTAATAAAAATCCGATAATAAACCATAATGCTTAAAAAAGCTTTAACCTTCGAAACGTTTTTACAAGGCTAAATTTCCAGGATATTTTCCATTTTGGCTGTATCTAGGCGGCGACCATTTATTCCATAAAGAAATCCGATTATAATTATGGTTTCTTAATACCATTAAAACTTTTTCATATTAATCGAAATACCAATAAGTTTATAATTAAGTAAGGTTTTATTAATATTAACGATATGCTTATAAACAAATCGCCGAATCCCTGGAAAGATTTTTTCGTTATCGTATCTTATCCTCGGGCCTTTAATTCCAACGTCGTCGACAAATGGGCGAATTATGTCAAGTATTAAATCGTTTAAAATCCTCCCGACCAGATAACAAAAGTAAGCCATAAAGTTGGTAAACCCCATAGGTATACTGGTATACCTAAGTAATTCTAAAAATGTTACGAAAGTGGTTAAATCTTTATTAACCGGGATTAATATAACCTGATCGTAACCTAAGAAAAAATCTACCAAAGTAATTAAAAAGCATATAACAAAATCCGCTAAAACTTCGTCGCAGTTTTCTGGCATAAAGGCATTTCGCAAAATAATAACGTTTAGTTTTGTCGTAAAATTAATTAGTCGTAATCCATTATTATTTTTTTATATAAAGAACTAAGCGTTTTTATACGCGGCATAAAACTATTCGAATATTCCTTTTTGCATTCGTATTTGCAATACTTCGATTAGTTTATCTTTAAGGTTAACCGGCATAGTTATGCCCTTAATTTGCCATGCTTTATAAAGGACTATTCGGATCTTATAATCTGGTACGATACTAGATTTAATCTTGCCACATTTCTGCCAATCCTAAACTAAGGCAGCCTTTTTGCGGAACAACATCTTTTTAAAAAAGGCTTTTTCCGTACGGATAAACTTATCGCCTAATTAATTAAAAATAGCGTCGGCCTTTTTTTTTTATAAGTCGGGTTTTTTGCGGTATAATAATAAATCTGGGAAATAAGGTAATTAACGGAATATTAGGTTCGTCGGGTTTTTTTTCGCTTTAATTAATAATTTGTTAAGCCTTTTTAAGCTTTTTGGCCTTCCAGTCTGGGTTTTCCGGAGGTATTAATTTATCGGGTGGTACATTATTAACAAGAATTACCTTTTTCCATTTCGGCTTATACATCGTATTAATTTGTACGGTACGGTTCTTGTCAACTTTTTCTCGTATTTTTTCCCACAAAATTCCGTATAAGGCGTATGCAAGTTTTTTATCGCTGAATTGTCCTAATACCGTATTTCCAGATTCTAGCTTATTTTTTATGGTTTGTAAATAATTATCGGGTTTTAATTAATACAAATATTATTAATTGAAAAGATATACGGGCCCGTAACGTATTTATTTATCTTTTCGCTTATAAGCCTGTTTTCGCCAGTAAAACGGCCTATAGTTTTTCCGGCTCCTTTTTTTCTAACTTTTTTTTAATGCGGATGTTACGAATAACCCTTTTAACTGGGATTAACGGGATAATAATTTTTGTCGCATTAAATTTTAAGATTCCTTTTATTACTTCCGGGTTTATATTAAATATTATCTTCGGTTTAGCCATAAAATTAAGTCCAAGTATTAACGGTTATATAGCGAAATGATTATTAACGACAAATATAAGGATGGTAATTAATCGGCTAGCTAACCAAATAGGTATCTTAATAATACTTTCGAATGAAGCCCTTTTTTGCAAATTAAAGCTTACAAATGATATTCGTATTTATCGTATTGTTAATTTATGTCGCTTAACGTATAAGGCGATAATAACGTTTAATTCGGCTCCTATGTCGATAACTTTATTAATTAAGTTTTCGCCGTTTCCATAGCTTACCTTAACTACAAATCTGAATAACGGGATAATGTATTTAGCCGGGTTACATTATTGTACCAACAAAACCTTTGCCTTTTGCTAAGTTTCTGGCTTGTACCCGATATTTATGTTTAAAATCCTGGGGGTTCTTTTCGCTTCCGGAGATTCGGATCCTTTTATTTTAACCTCGGTTATCTTAATCGTTTCTTTGCTTTTACAACCAAATACTTTCAAAATCTTAGCAGCCATAAAATTTTTGAAAGCTTCGCCGAAATCTGGATAAACCTTTATTAATTCCGATTAGGTAATTTCGAATTTTCTTTTTTTAAATTTTTACGGATCTTCTTTTCTTAAAATTTAACGATATATTTATCGATCAGGCCTTTATGGTTAAGAATATTATCGGTCTGGATAATACTATCTACCTAGGTAATAATGGGTATTTAGGTTATACCGTTCGTTTAAATTACGTTATCTGCTTAGGTAATTAGTTCGATATTATAAAATAAGGGTCCGTCGTATATTAAGTTATTATTATCGGTTTTGTTTCTTTTTATACCGTTATCAAACTTCTTTTTTCTTTCCTTAACGCGTTTAACCATTATAACGCTAATAAATACGGCGGGCTGATTAAAGTTATTAACCTTTAAGGTACGGATTTTTTTTTAAATGTTAGGTACCTTTATTTTTGATAAAATTACTTCATAACCAGTTACGTAAAGGTACCTTTTTATAAAACGGCTTTCCGTCCTTTCCGATAAAATGGGTTATATTAATCTTAATTATACGGTTTTAATTAATGGCAGAATTTTATCGGGACGGCTTTAAAATCTGTATAAGTTTCGGAAACTTAATAAAAATAATCGGGATATTATCCGAGTCAGTTTTAACCGACTCCCTGCCTTTATAAATGTCGTTTCGCCGATTAAAATATCGCATTTTTTCCTTAAAGCAACTGGAAAAGCCCGGTAAATTATGGATCCATTTTAAGACTTTTTTTCCAGATCGGAATCTGCTAGTCGATAATTTAACTTTTAAAGACTTAAGGAAACTATATTATACCTAGCGTAACTTAATCGTTAAATGTTCTTAGGTAAATCGTATATCCGTTATCGTTAAGTAAAATCAATCCCGTGTTTTCCATGTTTTTAAATAAACGGTATTTCTTTATGTTATGTCCAGGTTTTAAACAAAACTAATAAGTACCATAATTAAAACCGCCATATCGTTCTTTTCGACCTGGGTAATTACTTTAATAACCTTTACGATTTCGGTAACCACCTCTGGTACGGTAAAAACTTAATTAACTAAAATTATCCGGTTAAAAGCTTATTATATTAATCGAAAGGTTAACATTATAATTGCAAGCTTAAGGTATTTTCTGTCCTGGCAAAGCGTAATACTGTAAATTCCAAAAAGCTTTTCGGTTACGCATCTTTTCCTTAAAAGCTTTTAAGTTTTAAATGTGTTAAGTTTGGGTAATCTTTAAATCCTGTAATACATTCGTAATTTCGGATATATAATTAATTTTGTTTGGTGGTATTTATTACGGTCGAAAACTTCCTTATCGTTATTGCTTAAGTTATTAAATTAAATAAAACCGGTCGTTATTTTTATGGTCGATATCAAAACGGACGTTTCTTTGTTATCGGTTACGGCTTTTATATTTAAGTAATTTAACCTTATTAAAAGCCTAATCTTTAATTACTATCGACGCATTATTATAATTTATCGCATACAAATTTTCAAGCTTTATAGAAAAACTATTAAGAACTTTTTCAAAATAACCGGCAGATAATCCTTTTAGTAAACTTTCCGTATATTCGTCCTTATTAGCTATTTTTCCCTTTAGCTTAACTTCTTCCAGGATATCTTTTACCTTAACACCATGCTTTAAATAATACTTATAAACTTAATTAAGTTTATTACGTTAAGCTTACTTCGTTAAAATCCTTAATCGGTTCTTGGCAATCCGGATTTGCTTTAGGTCTTATAGCTTAAAGGTTTTTAAGATAACCTTAATAACGTCATCCTATTTAAGAAATCCCTTAATAGCAACTTTAACTCGGTCCTTTATGGTACTGTTATCCATCCAAAAAGGTAGCTTAACGATTATCTTAAACTTTATCAGCTTGTATTTCTTAAATAATCTGCTAACCCCTTTAAGCTAATCGGTAGCTCCAGTTCCAGAAAAGCCAAAATCCGGAAAGGCAAATAAATCCGGGAAAACCATTAAAAACGAAACCCGGTCCATAAAGTCCATTAAAAAGCCGTATCCTTATTAATCAATCTATCCAAAGGGTATAATATCTAATATCGGTACCGCAAGTCCTATAAATAATTTTAAGGACTCGTAAAACTATGCAATCTTTCGTTCTCGCGGGGTCGTAATCGTAATTCCAGGAACTACTTAAAAGTTCGAATCCCGTACAGGTTCTAAAAATCCAATCGAACTGCTTAAAGGCTTTTCCTTATTAACTTCATTTTTATAAAAGGTTTTTACCGATCGGTATTAAACAATAATATTTAAAACAAAACTTTAATTTCTTTTTGGAATAAAAAACTCCGATATAAGTAAAAGGCCTTATTATCGCTTAACTTAAATAACAATCTCAAAAAGCTTTAACGGGCTTTTAACAAACCTACCAAAACTTATCTTAAACTAATCAAATTTATTAATTTTAAGATTATTCGGGTTTTCAAGCGCCGGGTTAACGGGAATATGTTTAGGCATAAAGTAAATAACTATCCGTAATGCTTATCTTGGATACATTTTCCCTTTTCTTTGTAACAGAAAAATAGGTAGCCTTTTCCTTTTACTATTTATCGTAACGGTCTTATCTTAATTAACGTATCGTTTCTGGCCCATATTAAACTGGGTTTTTTCCATCTTATTTATTAATACCTTTATTACCAACCTAAGTATTTTAACATTAAGGTTAACTAAAAATAGCAGGTCCTAAATGATACCTTTTAGCAATAACCAAATAGGATGCTATCCGATCAGCGCTAGCAAGGTCCAAAATATGTTATTTATTATGTTATTCCTAACTTTCGCATTATATTAGGGGATATTAATCCCTTTTCGTACTTTTCCTTTCGTCCGTAATATTAATAGCTCCATAGCCTTAATCCTTTTCTTGCCTAAATTCGCAACTTGCTTTATATCGGTAATCTTGTCGTCGGTCCCATTATCTAATTAGTCAAAATCCGAATAACCACGTCGCCAACGACGTAATCATAACTCTAACAGCCTTAATCCAAAATGTTTCGTAATCTCAGTCTTATTACGTTAACACTTACATAACATAATTTATCTTTTAAATTACGTAATCGGTCTAAAACTTAGGTAATTAATCCATATTCCGAAACCGGTTGCTTTCCATATTTATGCTCCTTTATCGTCTTTCGAATAAAGCCGTATCTTAAAATAAGGTATCGTAATTTCAGCTTAGCAACTTTTTCATTAATCGCAAAAAAAGTTACGGCGTTATCGTAAAACCTTATCCTTTTCTCAGTCGTCGAGTTCGCGCATCGTTATTAAGTCGTTATGTTCGTAATCGTAACCTTAATCATAATTAAGGTTGCGTTTTAATTAAGACCTTATCCCTTTCGTCTGATAATCGGAAATCGCAAGTTACTTCGGTAGGTAACTAAAGCCAATTTTCTTACATTAACAGCTAAATAAATTAAAACGGGGTGATTTAATCCTGATTAATACATAATTAATAAAAATATCACGATTAAGCCCGCGGTTCAAGAGATAATAAAGGTAACGCAAACTGTATTATGTGGTGTTAAATCTATATATGAAGCGATAATAAATGTCTCCTCGTTCTAAGGTTACGCCTAGCGAAAAATGAACTCCTAGAAATACATAACTGGTGATGACTAATTAATCGGCAAAGCCATGTACCCGGCTCTGCACCCTGCACCATTTCAGTATTATCAAAGAATAACGGCAAAAAACTTCGTCAGATGGACCCCTATCTATTAACGCGTTTTAATTAAAACCCCGCGATATTTCCCCTATCTACTTAACGCGACCAAAATACTTCAAAACCATATCATACGTAACAATCTCGAACTTAGCAACGGTTAACCGGGAACATATATATTTAATAAATTCAGTAAGCTAAGCTTTCGCAGAAAATTTTCGATCGATCTATTCCTAATAACTCCACATACGCCAGATACTTCTTTTATGAATAATTCGTATCGGACGCGTAATTCTTATAAAAATAACGTAAATATGCAAACATTATGTATATAAAAAATAAAGAGCTTAAAAGAATGAAACTTTGGCAATTTTTAATATAATTACGTTATCCTGTTTAAAAATTAACGATCCGCCTTTAAGGTTATTTACGTTATATGCGCTCCGTCGATACTATCAGGCTAATAAATACGTATAAATATAAACAGGAAGTTTATTTATATATAAAACAAAACAAAAATGGAAAAAAGCTACCGTTTTTTATTATATAAATCGGTTACTTCGGCTTAATTAGCCTATATTTTGTGGATATAACTAGTTATCCTTTAATTCCCGTAAATAAAATAAAAACGATTCGAAAACCGATAAAATTATCCTTCTTTAAAACCGTATACTTCTTAAAAAATCTTTCGATAAACGCTATAAATACTTTCGATAATATCTTTATCTTAATTAATTACACTTAATAAAATCGAACGACGCTTATTATACGATAAACATTTTAATTTAAAAAAGCCTAAAAACTTTTACTTATTTCGTTTATAAAACGTATTAACAAAAATAAAAAGTAAATTCCGGATAATATTAATCACAAACTAACGGAAAATATCTAATAATATCAGATATTATTATAACGTTTCGTAAAACCATTTTATTTTATAATACTAACTAAAACGAAACATAAATTGTTTTAACCCTCCTTTAAAGATACGGCTATAATAACGGGCAAAAGCGGTAATAAAGTTCCGTATAACTGAACCATATTAAAACATTATATTACGAATAGAATCTTAAATATTAAAGTTATCGTACCAAAATATAATATTATCTTATCGTACCTAGTTATAAAACTTAACTTATCTTAATCAAAACGGTATTATTATAAAAAAAGTAACGTACTTACTTTTATTACCTTTAATAAACGCGTTACGTCTTTATTTAATATAATATAATTTTCGTAAATACCTAACCCCCTTAATATATCGATCCTATTTTATAATAAACTCGAAAATAACAAAAACTTGCCCCATAAATAAAGCAAATAATTATTATTAATCTTAAAAACGATCCAAACTATAATGGCTAAAATTATAAGGAAAGGATGTATAAAAACGTCCGGACCGTTATTATTACGAAACCGCTTCGCTTTCGGCTTCGTATTATACGACTACCACTTTTTCCTTAAGTATATAATTACCTAATTTAAAAGCTTAAACAAATTAGGAACTAATGTATTTATAAACCGTTAACCTTCGTCCAAGGTAATATGGATCATTTTAATATCGAATAATAAATTTTCCGGTAAGCGGCAGAATCTAGGCCCTTTTGTAAAAGTTACAAACTTCCCGTATAACGTATTATGGTATTTACTTATCATAAAATCTTAATTAATAAAAATAATAAACTTTTACTAATTTTCGTAAGCTAATAACCTATCGCGTATTTGTTTTTTTTAATATGTTAATTAACCGATTAATTCGAATAGTCGAACTAAAAGCTTTACCTAAATCCTTGTAAAAAATCCAACCACGGATAAAGTTTTTAAACGTTAAATTCGTTTTTCGGGGTTGTTACCAGAAATTAATTATATGCGTATATATATTCTGTTTTAAAGGCTTAGCTGGATAAAAATGGCAGAATTCGGATTCGTCGTATTTTAAAAGAGGGGATAATAATGCGACGTATTCGGGCTGCAGCTAATGGACGCGCTGGTATCTAAAAGTGGCAAAAGGGTTTTGATTAGGACCATTATGGTACTAATAATAAGCCATGATAAAGGGATTCGGATAAATATATATATAATTACAGAAAACGTCTTGTTATTAAAATATTGCATAATTTCGTTTTTTTTAATCATAAAATGTATAGAACGAACCCCTCTTTTGTATAACATGAACTCAGGCCTCGCTGGCTCGTTACGGGGATTTGGGGTTTGATTGGTTAATTTTTAGCGTTGTGGAGCGGTACTTAAGTGACTTCGAAGAAAATAGAGAACGAGCCAGGGAGGCCTGAGCTAGCTAAGGTAAACCGCAACGCCCTTATGGCTACGACGTAATAACTACCGGTCGCATTATCGTACACCGGGTTTCTTAAATATATTTTATATAGGAAAAGCCCGTATATCAATTCGTTCGGCCGTACGGGTTATGTCAGCTAGCTGGGGGGTGCGTAGCGCACCCCATATTGTCAGATAACTGGTAGTTGTCAGGAATGTGGCGTGTGGCGAGAGCATTGGAGATTGCTTGGGATCATAAGTAGAGACCTTTCCAGCCACACCATTTGTATAGACGTACCGGACTATCTAGACATTAACCATGAAATTGTCAAGAAGATAAGATAATATAACAACACCAAGTTTAAACCCTAATATTAAATATACACTTATATTTGATAATTAAAAGTCTTAGCTTCATTTTATAGCGATATCACCATTATAACGGCAAGGGACCTTTAGTTATAATAATCAAAATTACTGCAGAACAAACGGTTTACTTAACCCCTAAACATTGGGAGCTATGGGATAACGAATTCCAAACCAAAGCAATAGCCTTAGATCTATGGGACTATATTAACCCAGATTAGAAATTACTATGGCTTACTTAACTTACGAAGCCAAAGTTCGAGAATTACCCGAAAAAAGCCAATTTACGAATTATTCGAAATACCTTAACCGAGACTACTGCCGACAGTATAACCGTCGTATTAAGTACCGTTGAACTGGTAAAAGTCGGCGGAAAACCGAATTCCGTAACAAAAATAATTACCGAAGGTAAACTTAATTATAACGCGGATTAGGCCGTTTGCGTATACGAAGATAAGGAATATAAGGATTACTGGAAGAATATAAAGGAATTAACGAATTAGATTTTATTATGGGTATTACCGAATTACCGACTTACGATTTACAAACCGATAAGAACCTTCGACGAATGGTATAACGAGTTAAGAGAAACCGGCATTATTTACCAAAAACGATTAAAACCGAAAGCGAAAAAAAGATACCGAATAATTACGAAGTTACTTATTAAGCTTTTAAAAAATTTCAGAATATAAGTAACATAATAAAAGACGGTTGTATTAAACGTATAAGATAAAGGTATCGAAAAAGTTAACGATATATAAAATCTGGTAAACGACTTAAAGAAAACCCTTAATAACATCTTTGGTAATTAAATTATAAGCTTTAAAATAACTTATCGGGAATAAATTAAATTTGGGACTTTAAAATACCGCAAAATAATAACGTAACTTAAGGATTATGCTTTTTTATAATCTAAAAAAGCTCGCCCGTAAATTGCTTAAAGCGTATTTATAATAACTTTCGGAAATATAAACGATTTTAACTTCGAAACAGACGACGTTTTATTGGATATCAGCAAGCCATATAACTAACTTATTACTTTTTTTAAAGGAACTCGAAAATTTAATAAAAACAAAAGTTAAAGTCGAAATCGAAGCCGAAATAATAAGGTAACGAAATTAAAGCGAAAGCGTATTATTACTGATAAAAACCTTACCGGACCTACTTACCCGGTATACCTAGGCTTTTACGAATTACCAATTTACTAGTTCGTTTTCAAAAACAAAACACCTGAAAATTGGGAACCGAACGAAACCTTTCTGCGATTAGTTAAAGAACGTATTAATACCGTCGTAGGCCTTACGGAAAAAATTAAAAGATTAAATTTTAAAGTCCCATTTAAAAAGTCCGAATAATTAGGACGCCGGATAAGTATTATTAAAGTTATGTTCTTGGTATTTTACGTAACATTCGGAACAACTACCTATTTTTTAAAAAACTTTTTTATTTTTGGTTTAAGGATTAACGTACCACACGGGCGAGCTGTACACACGGGCGAGCTGTACACTTTTTTGGCATTCCATAACAACAAATCCAAATAAAACAACCACAACGCGATAAATCAATTCAAACTAATCGGATTCTCCGTCGCTAAACGTATCTACAGCTTCTTTATAAATACGCGCATTATGTCCGGGCTTACCGCAGACGCTACATTTCCGTTCCTTCGTTTCAACCCTCTTACGATGATTACCCTTAGCCGTTATTAGTTACAATTTTTTACCACCCCCTTCTTTTTCGGCCAGAAAAGCTTATCCCTCTTATATAGTAAGTGTTCCTCTTTTTTAAAAACGTTTATTTTTAATCCTTCGGCGTTTGCTAAGAAGATAATTAGTTTTACGCAATTAGGCGGTTTTTTCCCGAAAAAAAGCTATTTCGTACAAAAGTAATAGGTTACTTTTTGTCAAAAAATTAACCGATTCTACCATTTTTGTTGGCGGGCTACCCTGATAATTTCTGATCTTTTTTTGCAAGTAACGTCCTTACCTCGTTATTTTACGGATATTTCTAAAAATCTTTATAAGAAAAGAAAAAATGAAACCGGCGGAAGTAAGCGGCGAAACCGTCGGTATAGGCATAACCGGAGGAACGTTTAATTCGGAAAAAACGTTATTAAAATTAAATGAAACAAATTTAACTTTTGCAAATCCGGATTTAATATTATCGGACGTTATAATAACTTTAAACGCGTTATAAAAACCGGCGAGGAAATCTTTTTTCGTAATATAAATATGGTAACGTTATATTAAACCTTTAATATAAAGCGAATAAGCGCGTTTTAAAACGGAAAAACAAAATAAGTTAAAAGGTTAAAGCCGATAAAAGGAATACGTAGGTATGCAAAAAATAATAATATCGTTATTCGCGTAATATTTTTCGAATTTAATCGAATAATAACTTTCGTAACCGTTAAAAATAAAAAAACGTTTAATTCTTTTTGTACGCGTCCGAATATGTTTATCGAAATATTAAATCTATTTTAAACTTAATTCGTTAATTATTTAATTATTAAAACTGGTACCGACTTTTTAATAAGCTGGTAATAAGTTATCGTGATACCAAAAAACAAAGTAAATTTTCCTTACTAAAATAATAAATAACGATATAACTTAACCTTGCGAATTAATAACTTATATAATTATAACCCATTCCCGATTATTTTATTACGTTTATTTAAGTTTTTTATATTTTTCGGCGCTTATAACTATTATGCCGTATGCCATTAAAAGCCTTATTAAAAAGCCCGTTTCGTTAAAGTTATAAATATCTTTTTTTGCGATACCGTATTTTGCGATTATAACTCGAACCAGCTTAAACTACTTACGAAATACCTTTAAATCTTCGCATAATACTTTTTAATAATCGATCTTTCGATTTAAACGCGTTTTAAGTTTTTTTTGCCGTCGTACAAAAATTAACGCCCAATTAATCCTAACGCGTCCTACGGCGCGCTGGCTAAGCAGTAAATTCGCTATATCTTCAACATATTAAAACCGAACAAAAAACGCTCGCGTATTTAGGTTAAGAATTCTTTCGACAATCGATTTCTTTTCGGTTAACGTTAATTTTCGCGAATTAAGAATAGTATCGGCTCGGGCGGGTTTGCCGTTAATTCGCGTTCCTAAGGTAATAAATAAAACGTTATAGATAGAACTAAGCTTTTTATAACTAAGTTTCGGATTTTGCTTTTTAGCTTAAACGGCTAGGTTTATTTTCGCTTCTTTTGTAAATCGTTCCATATTGTGGTTATTAAAAAATAAGTAATTAAAGTTAAATAGTTAAAATGGTGAAAAAAGTGTACAGCTCGCCCGTGTGTACAGCTCGCCCGTGTGGTACGTTACCTTTTACATTTTTAACGAAATAAGTAGATTTTTAAACTTTAAGTTAATACCTTTAAGTAATTATGTTTACGCCGGAAATATAATTATCCTTATTTTCGGATACGGAAATATAAATATCCGCTTGGAAAGCCTAGATAGCTTTTAATTAATGCGCTTATGGAATATAACGTATTACGAAAGATTCGTATACAACCTGGTATTATTACGTTTGCTGAAAAAATAAAGCTTTTAGTAAA
The DNA here is from genome assembly GCA_004154915.1 of Monosporascus ibericus. Lineage (NCBI taxonomy): Eukaryota > Fungi > Ascomycota > Sordariomycetes > Xylariales > Monosporascus > Monosporascus ibericus. The sequence continues at coordinate 41,866 of QJNU01000552.1, forward strand.
ATTATAAAAGGATTAATAATTAATTGCGGCGGAAAGACGATTTTATTATTAAAAAACTAACTGAAAAGCATAATTAGATAATATTCGAATACTTATTACTGTAGTTAATTCGGAAAAGGTTCTTTATCGGACGGAAAAAGTTTAATTTATGGACAGAACGATTTCCGAATATTGCCGATACTCGACGATAGCATTTAAAGCTCGCTTACCTAAATCCAAAAGCTTTTAACTATTTCGTAGGTTACTTTCGGGGGGTAAAGATTAAGGACCTTAAGTAAAAACGCCGGAAGGAAGACGAGATTATTATTATTAAATGTAATACTTGCGTATACGGAAAAACGAAGCGCCTAAACCGTAGAACTCGCCGAAGCCCGCCTTTAAAGCTAAAAGCGTAATTAGCTATTAACTTTCAAAACCTGAAAAAAGATAACGACCGTACGGATAACGTTATATTTATTACTGATTGTTTTTTAGGTTATATCTGAAACTGGTACCTTAGCGACAAAAAAGCCGAATTAATTATAATAACATTAAACCAGGTATTTGCAATCCTCGAAAGCTATAATTATAAAACAGAAGTTATTAAATATAATAACGAGCTATACGGCAGAAAGTACCAAATTCGAGATTACTTATACTTAAAGAAGAAAGTTCGAATCGAACTTTCGGTACCTGATACGCAAGCCCAGAACGGAGGCGCCGAACGTTCGGAGGGTATAATTAAAATAAGGGCGATTTGTATGCGAAAAGGGGTAAAATTACCGCATTTCCTTTAAGTAAAGATTTACCGCGTTGTAATTTACTTATATAACCGAACCTTTAAATATATGTTTAATTAGTTAACGCCGTATAAACGCTTTTATACTTATTAAATATATAGGGAAGGGATAATAATTACCGACCGAAAACCCCGCCTGGGTTATTTTCGAGTTTATAACTGTAAAGCTTACGTTTTAACAAAAAGCGTATAACGTAAGCAGAATAAGAAGCGAAAGTTTAACCCGAAAGCTTGGATTAGTTACTTCGTAATGTACTAATTATCGAATATTTACCGCATATGGAATCCCTTAACGAATAAAGTAATAACGATTCGCAACGTTACCTTTAACGAAAAAAGTACCTTTAATAACGACTTAAAGAACCTTAAAAACGACCCTTTTAAAGTAGCCGAAAACGAATTACGCCGTTTACTGAATAAAATTAAATACTTAAAAGGTTCGCGCCTCGAATCTGGACCTACGGTTTACGAGGAAAATAAAAAAGTAACGCAGCCATTAATAAAGGTAGGTACGGATGGCGTCGTTAAGAACGAAAACGTAATAAATTCGAACGAAGCAGAAAACGTTTTTAAGGAATCTAATTTGTATAAGCCTGGTTAATTTTATACGGATATTTATTTCGCTCCTTATCCGACGCCCGATTCCATTCCGCCGCGTTTTATTGCCTTATTAACTGCTACCATTCGAAATGCCGTGGTCTTGAAGGAAAAAGCAGTTATAAGCGCCGTTCTTAAAAAACGCGAAAATATCGATAAGATCCTTAATTCCGGAGTTATATGCCGTACCTTAAACTGGAAGGTTACGTTTAATACAAGACGCTTAAATTCGGTAATAAGGTTAAGGTACGAAAAGCAGGTAAGCAAGGTATAAGCTGCCCGGATGGTAAACCGTCGGTATCGCCACTTTAATAATACAAAAATAAAGGCTTAGGTTAATATTTTCGAGCATAATTAAATTAGGCGCTTATTATAAACGGAAAGGAAGATTTATCGAAAAAATCTTCCGCTAGCCCTTAAAACATATAAGGAGTTACGAAATTATCTTATGGGGAATAAATTCCGAAAAGCAGAAAAAAACCATTTGAATAGTTATAAACAGATAAGTTCGTAGATAAAATATGACCGCAAAAACGTTAACGGGAAATAACTGCTTAATTATATATAGGTATACGTTTATAAGTTCGACAAGCATGGTAACTTCTTAAAATGTAAAGTACGTTTGGTAATACAAGGTAATTAACAAGTTTAAGGGAAGTACGAAAATACCTATACCTTTACTTTTGCTAGAAGATCTTTCCGAACCTTTATTACGATAACTGCGCGATTCGACTTAAAGTTAATACAGTACGATGCAGTAAATGCTTTCGTTAACGTAAAATTCGACAAAGAAATTTATATAAAGATACCACCAGGATACCGGAAACCGGGGATTATCCTGCAGCTATTAAAAACCCTATACGGATTAAGAAATTTCCCCTGCTTTAGTAAAAGAAATTATTAAAGTTATTTACTTAGTTAAGTTTTATTCCTGTCCTTTACGAACCATATTACTTCGCGCGAAATAATATTTTCGTATTCTTTTATATAAATAATATTGTTATCGCATATAAAAAGGAACGCGAAAAAGCTATTAATGCTGCGATTAATTAGCTGAAGATGAAATATTAGCTTATTAAAAGAAACGAACTTTAAGAATTCCTAAGAATCGAAATAATCCGAAATCGATCGAAACGTCGGATATGGTTTTTATAATCGTTATACGTTAACAAGCTGGCCAGATTAATCGAAAGGGAAGTAAATTCCGGCCGAGCCGTTATTTCCATAAAGAACAAAAAGTTATTTTCCAATTAGGAGATCGCCTCCGATCATTTTATGAAGGTATATTAAAAAAAGATCGGTTTAATACTATATGCCGCAATTATTATTCGTTCGGATGTCGTTTTTGTACCTTTTAGGTTAGCGAGATTTAATATAAATCCAAGCCTTAAATACCATACAGAAGCAAATCAATTTATCCGATACCTTTTCGAAACGAAATATTACGTTTTAAAGTATAGCGGAACAAATACCTTTAAGGTAGTTAGTAACGCTTTTTTTACCGACAATTCGATCGACCGAAAAAGCTTTTAGGTTTACGTAATACGTTTGTTCGGCGGCATTAGTAAATGGCGCGTTAGTAAGCAAAATATAATAACTACTTTTATAACAGAAGCGGAATTATTAGCACTTACTTAAGCCGCAAAAGAAGTTATGTACGTATTACGATTAATTAACGAGCTTGAAGTTCGACTGGATAGTTCGACTATTATTATCTAATGTGATAATAAACAGACGATTAGGCTTGTTTACGCAGATATTGCCTAGTTACAGACGAAGTTAAGATATGTGGATATTTATAATTATTGGTTACGACAAAAAGTAATTTAAGGAAGGATTAAAATAGTATATACTTTTACGAGCGACATGATTACAAATGGGCTGATAAAGGCCCTTCCTGCTCTTTCGTTTAGGCAATTTACTTAACAATTAAGGTTAACGGATATCAAAATAAAAATATAGGAAAGAGAAATTCGGGAATTATCTGATAAAGATTTATAAGGATTCGAGGATCATTTTGATTAATCAATATTTTATATTCAGGGCTTGCTGTCAAAAAAAGCAGACCCTAAGGGGGTATGTCAGATAACTGGTAGTTGTCAGGAATGTGGCGTGTGGCGAAAGTATTAAAGATTGCTTGGGATCATAAATGAAGACCTTTCCAGCCATACCATTTGTATGGACATACTAGACCATCTAGACATTAACCATGGAATCGTTAAGAAGACAAGACAATATAACAACACCAAGTTTAAACCCCAATACTGAATACACGCTTGTGTCTAACACATATACGGAAAGGTCACCTACTGTCAGCTAGCTGGGGGGTGCGTAGCGCACCCCATATACGGAAAGGTCACCTACTGATCGGCCCATATATGTTCCGTGGCTAAGCTACTTAACGCTGTACGCGTGCAACAGCATACGTATCTAGCATAATACAAGAACATAATTGATATCCCCTATATCTGATAATTAAAAGTCTTATTCGCTTAATTCGCGTAAATATTAACTGATCAGCTATTGTTAAGACGATATAGGCTGTATATTAATAGAAATTATTAATATACTTTAATAGCAATAATGGCAACCGTATAGTCGGTATCCCAAATTATTTACCAGAAACCTAAGAACTGGAACCGCTTTAAAGGCGAATTTTAATTTAAAGCGTACGCGTTTGATATTTGGGACTTTATCAAACCTGATTAGTTATGTTCGTGGCTTGTTAAACTTATAAAACCCGATATAACCTTATATCCGAAGAAACGAATTCGTTTTTAGATACGAAACAATACTCCAGCTTTCGATAATACATTCGAAAACGTCGACCTCACAGGTTATCTTACGAACGTCCTTAAGATAACGACCGAAGGCAAATAAGCCTATAATTAGGAATTTATAGTATACATTTATAAGAATCGGAAGTACGATACCTTTCGTAAGGGTATTAACGACCTTACGAAATAGGTCCTGGAATCTATATCTTTAGCAATTAAGGGAATAAGTCTTTTTTTAAGGAAGAACCTGCAAAAGTGGTACGCCAAGCTAGCTGAGTCCGGCAAGGTGTACGACGGCAGGTTACTGATTAATACTTAACGAAAGTATCGTAAAAGGTTAAAGTAAGTCTTAAAGTCTAGCAAGAAGCTAAACGAATAAATCGTAAGATGGTAAAAGATTATGGCTTAAGGGTAGCGACATAATGTCCCAAAAACGAATATAACGATTATATGGGTTAACGACCTATATACAGCTTTAGTTCCCATCGTAAAGACCTGGATAATAATTTTTTAAATAGTAAAGAAAGTAAAGATCGATAATGGTACGATTAGTTATTAAAAGGTAGCAGCTAACCTTTTAAATTATTGGGTTATAACTTATTAATTATTTATATCGAAAAACGTTAAGGTAACGTTTTTTACGTTTTACGGGATTCCTGCGGATCTTATTAATTAAGATAACCCCGATTAGGAAGAAATTAAGCCTATTAACTTTTAGCCATAAGGAAGGATTCCGGTATAAACGCCGAAGCGAGGTAATCGTGGAGGTTCCTATACGGATCGAAACGTTAGCAAGCGGAAGCATTAGAAGTTAAATGTATAAGGTATACGGTACAAAGCGTACTTAAGTAATTATCATAGGTTAACCTAATACTTTTATGCATTTTTTAATAAAGCTTTAAAAGGTTTCTAATTTAGCGAAAGTTTAAAATTATTCGTTCGAAATTAAGTAATTATTAATTAGTCCTTAAAGGAAAAGATTAACCGTTTATCAAAGATAATAAAAAAGTTAATTATAAAAATAAATAAATTTTTAAAGGGAGTAAGATAAATCCTAACGTACTTTTTAATTATTAATTAACGTAACGTTATAAGCATTTCGTTTTATTTTTTAAGGAATTTATCCATTTTGGATTTAAGGTTTACGATATATATTTTTAACCTTATTAGCAGGTTCCTAAATTTTAAACTAACCGTATAAGGTAACGGAGTATACGTAGGTAACAGCTTCGTCCCGATCAAAGGGTACGGAAAGGTTGATGTATTATTCCAAAGCTTTAGCGGTACGAAAGCGTTGCGGCTTTATAATATGGCCTATTGCGAAGAATTCGTATATAACCTAATGTTATTCCGATAACTTCGGAAAAAAGGTTATTAATAAGATAACCAAAGGATTAATAATTACATTCGAGATAAGTATGATTAAGTTGTGGTTACGTTAATAAATAAGTTTAATTAATTCGTTATCGAAGATATTAACGCAGTTACTTTTTATGTAATTTTTGTAATTTATAAACGAAACGTTAACTTATGGACGAAAAGATTATTACATATAGGTAACGGTACTATATAGCACTTACGTTTAGGCTATCCAGGCCCCGAAATAATTACTTAATTGTAATCTTATATTAAAGGAGTTCGATTAAAAAGTTTTATAATAGTTAAATATTAAATATGTGGCAAGGCGAAAGCAAAAAGATAAATACGTTATAAGCCTCGAAAAGAAGTATCCCGATTAAGCTAAAAAATCGCCGTCGACTTTACTGATTTCGAAAAGGATCTTAAAGGATATAAATACGTTATGTTCGTTATCGATAGATATTTAAGCTTTATTTAGGATATTTACCTAAAGAATTAAAAGTAAGATATATTAATTATAACGTTTCGATATCTTTTAAAAGTCCTGAAAAATTAAGATAAGGTTTTTTTATAGGTAATCGAATACGATAACGAAATTTTGAAGAATTATTAACTTCGAGATATGCTTTAATTATTTTTTTTTGGTATTAAATTTAAGCCTTTAGTATTATATACTTAGGTCCAAAACGGAGGTATAAAATGTTTAAGGGGTATAATTAAGGAGAAAGCGATTACGATGCGAAATGGCGTTAAGTTATTAGCGTTTTTAATTATATATATTTTTAAAACGGTAGTATATCTGTATAATTATACCCTTAAATACTTTTTTTTTTAGCAAACTTTATATAAGGTTTATTATATTTATTTAACGTATAAAAATAACGTTATAATACTTGATCGGAAACCTTAAAAGGTTTATTTGCGTGTTTATGGCTATATGGCCTACGTTATAACGATTACCGTTATAAAGAAAAAATAAACGCTTTAAAAGTTAAATCTTAAAGCATGGATTGGCTTTTTTGTCCGTTACTAATTAACAAATATTTACGAGGTTTGGAACTTATTAACGAATAAAGTTATCGCCATTCGAAACGTATAATTTAACGAGGAAATTACTTTTTCTGGTAATATTAAAAACTTTAAAAACTATTTCTTTTACGTTACGGAAGATGAATTGCAGATTTTGTTCCGATAGGTAAAAATACTTGATCAGGTTAATAGTTACTTAATACATATCCAAGAAAAGGATGAAGATTTGAGCGGGATTTAGTTACCGGCTGGATCGGAAGGATGGTTTTAAGGTGGTATAGGTAAAGAAGACGTACGGGATAGGGGAAAATAAGTTTGTTCGTATAGGATTGATTATCTTTATACGACCGTTTTATTTGAGTTATTTCCGATTTTTGGATCATTATCGTTATTAGCGTTTGCATTAATAATTGTTACGATTATTATGCCGGCGGAAGTAATAAAGGTAGCTTTAGGTTCCCGTTCTTTTGTTTAATATAAAGTAATGGTAAAAAATAAAAGTACCTTACGGGTTATAAATATAAATTTCCCGTACATTTCGAACCGAAAGGGTGTTATTAAAGACGACCATAAAGTTTGGAAGGCCGCATTTAATGCAGGACGAATAACCTATTTTATAAGTACGCGTAATAACCGGCGGGTAAGTTACGGAAGTTTAGGAAAATTAAAAATCTAAAATACGCGCCGTTTTAATCGGAAAGGTTTTAATATAACAAAAATAAAAACGTTACCTAGGTCGTTAAACCGGGTACATAGGCGAAACTTGCTATTACTGCCGTAAGGCCATAAAAAATTAAGTATATATCCGTTAAGGAAAATATTTTATAACGCCGAAGCAGCTTACCTGCAAAATTATAAGAAGATAAAATCCTAGGAAACCGTTAATTAATCGTTTACTAAAAGGAAATAAATGTTAAGATATATATAAATATACGTTTATAAATTTGATAAATATAATTGGCTTTAAAAATATAAAACCCGTATTATCGTACGAAGTAATTAATAGTTTAAAAACGTATATAACGATATATACGTATTCATATTTGCTAGAAAATTATTTTGAACTTTGATCGTTATTACGGCTAGATTTAACTTAAAGCTTAAGTAATATAACGTTATAAACGTTTTCGTTAACGCGAACTTATTTTATAAAATAGACATAAAAACGCCCTTAAAATACCTATAACGTAATAAGATATTTTTAATTAAGAAGGTATTATACGGATTAAAGAAATTGCCTTTATTTTAATAAAAGGATTTTATTAATATACTTAAGGATTTAGGATTTAACCTTGTTTTTTACGAACTATGTTATTTCCTTTATTAAAGGGTGCTTTTATTTTTTTACGTTAACGATATAATTGCTACATATAATAAAAAATATTAAAATCTTATCGATTAATTAATTTAATAAATACAGGAACGATATACTTTTATAAGTAATAAAACCTTATAATAATTCCTTAGGATTAAAATAATTAAAAATAAATTTAATAAGAAAATTTGGTTATTTTAATTTAACTTTATAAATAAATTGGTTAACTTAATCCCTAAAAAAAATCTAAATAACCTTTTAAAAATATTAATAATAAACGTTAAGCTATTGTTAAATTTTAATTTGGTTTATTTAGGCTTAATAAATAAATACCAAAAAAAGATCGGTTTTATTTTATATATTATAATCAATACGTAACGTAATATATCCTTTATAATATTCCGATTCGTACGATTTAATTAATACTTTAATAACGTATATTATAACGTTATTAATAAAGTTATATTATACCTGATTAATATTAAGATGTTAACGTTATAATTTGGTGGCAAAAATTCGATGGATATTTAAAACGACGCCTTTTTTGCGGATAATATAATCGATAAAAAAAAATTTTAAGCTTATATAATAAAACTTTTCGGAAAAGTAATAAAATAACGGGCGAATAAACAAAATATAATAATTATTTTTATAACTAAAACGAAGTTATTATTTTTTACGTAAGTTATTTAAAAAACCTAATTTAGCTTTCGATTAATTAAAAAACTAAAAGTCGGTTTCGATATAAAACCGCTAAATATATGGTACGATAATTAATAAATTATACGGTTAATTAACGTCGATATCGCATTTTTATAGATAAGGTTATGGTACGTAAATATATATAACTATTAGTTGCGAAAGGTAACAAAAAGGGACCTAATTAAAATGGATTATACGTTTATAAACGATATGCTGGTTAATAGATTAATTAAAGCCTTATTACGAAAAGTTTTTAAGAACTTTAGAAAGCAGTTAAAATTAATGGATATTATAAAAGCTTTAAACTAACGGAGGAAAGCTTTAAAGGTTATTTTAGACGAGGAATTGGCTAATCAGGAGGATTTAATTGCCGGAGGAAAGGTAAAATAGACAGCTATAGCTTTAGGAAGTAATGAAGTGTAACGATTAACGCCGTGAAGACTTTAAGGCGTTGAAGGGGTATGTCAGCTAGCTGGGGGGTGCGTAGCGCACCTTATATACGGAAAGGTCACCTACTGATCGGCCCATACATGTTCCGTGGCTAAGCTACTTAACGCTGTACGCGTGCAACAGCACACGTATCTAGCATAATACAAGAACACAACTGATGTCCC
>QJNU01000553.1:0-51012 GCA_004154915.1 Monosporascus ibericus
TACAGCGTTAAGTAGCTTAGCCACGGAACATGTATGGGCCGATCAGTAGGTGACCTTTCCGTATATGGGGTGCGCTACGCACCCCCCAGCTAGCTGACACACCCCTTCAACGCCTTGAAGTCTTCACGGCGTTAATCGTCACACTTCATCACTTCCTAAAGCCACAGCTGTCCATTCCACCTCTCCTCCGGCGATTGAATCCTCCTGATCAGCTAATTCCTTATCTAAAATAACCTTCAAAACCTTCCTCCGCTAATCCAAAGCTTCTGTGATATCCATTAATCCTAGCTGCTCTCTGAAATTCCTGAAAGCTTCTTGTAACAAGGTTTTAATTAATCCATTAACCAGCATGTCGCCTATAGGCGTATAATCCACTTTGATCAGGTTCCTTTTTGCTGCCTTTCGCAGCCAGTGGTTATATATATTTACGTGCCGTAACTTTATTTATAAAAGTGCGATGTCGGCGTTGACTAACCGTATGGTTTATTAATTATTACATTATATATTTAGCGGTCCTACATTAAAACCGACTTCCAGTTCTTTAATTAATTAAAAACTAAATAAAGCTTTTTTAACAACCTGCGCAAAAAACAATAATTCCGTTTCGGTTATAAAAGTAATTACTATATCTTGCTTATTCGCTTACCATCTTATTATTCCTTCGAAAAGTTTTATTACATAAACTTGGAAACTTTTTCGATTAATTGTATTATCCGTAAAGGAAACGTTATTTTAAATATCCATCAAATCCTTGCTACCGAATTACAACGTTAACGTTTTAATACCGATTAGGTATAATATGACTCTATTGGCAACGTTATGATATACGTTACTAAGGTTTTAGTTAAATCATACGAATCGGGATATTACAAAGGATATATTAGGTCGCGTATTAACTGCAATATATAAAATAAAACCGATCTTTTTCTGGTATTTATTTATTAAGCCTAAATAAGCCAGATCAGGATTTGGTAATAACTTAACGCTTATTATTAGCGTCTTTAGAAAATTATTCAAACTTTTTTTAAGGATTAGGTTAACCAACTTATCTATAAAATCAGATTAAGATAGCCAGATTTTCCTGTTAGGTCTGTTTTTAATCACTTCGATCTTAAAAAACTATTATAAATCCTTACCATCTGTAAGGGTATATCGTTCCTATATTTGTTGGATTAACTAATCGACAAGGTTTTGATACTTTTTGCTATATATAGCAACTATGTCGTCGACGTAGAAAAATAAAAGTACCCCCTAACGAAGGAAATAATATGGTTCGTAAGGAACGGGGCTAAGTCCCAAATCCTTAAATATACTGGTAAAATCCTTCTACTAAAATAAAGGCGATTCCTTCAGTCCGTATAATACCTTCTTAATCAGGAATATCTTGCCACGTTATAGGTATCCTAAAGGCGTTTTCATATATATTTCATAAGGTAAGTTCGCGTTAACGAAAACGTTTACAACGTTATATTACTTAAACTTTAGGTCAAACCTAGCCGCAATAACGATTAAAGCTTAAAACGACCTTCCAGCGAATATAGATACGTATATATCGCTACATACGTTCTTAAGCTATTGATCACCTTATGCGATAAAACGGGCCTTATATTTCTGAAACCAGCCATACTTATTAAACTTATAAACGTATACTTATATACATCTTAATACCTATTTCCCTTTAGTAAACGACTAATTAACGGTTTCCCAAAATTTTATTTCCTTATAACTTTACAGGTAAGCCGTTTCGGCGTTACGAAACATTTTCCTTAACGGGTATATATTTAGCTTTTTATAATTTCGCGGCGGTAGTAACAAATTTCGCTTATGTACCCGGTTTAACGACCTAAATAACGTTTTTATTCTTGTTATATTAAAGCCTTTCCGATTAAAGCGGCGCATATTTCGGGTTTTTAATTTCCTTAAACTTCCGCAACTTACCGGCCGGTTATTACGCGTATTTATAAAATAAGCTATTCGTCCTATATTAAATGCGGCCTTCCAGATTTTGTAATCGTTTTTAATAACATCCTTTCGGTTCGAAACGTACAAAAAACTTATATTTACAATCCGTAAAATGCCTTCGTTTTTTACCGTTATTTTATATTAAACAAAAGGACGGAAGCTTAAAATTACCTTTATTACTTCCGCCGGCGTAATAATTGTAATAATTATCAGTATAAACGTTAATAACGGTAATAATCCAGGGATCGGAAATAGTTCGAACAAAACGGTCGTATAAAAATAATTAATCCTATACGAACAAGCTTATTTTCCCTTATCCCATACGTCTTTTTTACTTATGCCACCTTAAAACCATCCTTCCGATCCAGCCGGTAACTAAATCCCGCTTAAATCTTTATCCTTTTCTTGGATATATATTAGGTAACCATTAACCTAATCAAATATTTTTACCTATCGGAGCAAAATCTGCAGTTTATCTTCCGTAACGTAAAAAAGGTTATTTTTAAAATCTTTAATATTACCAAAAAAAGTAATCTCCTCGTTAAATTATACGTCTTAAATAACAATAACTTTATTCGTTAATAGGTTCCAAATTTCGTAAATATTTATTAATCGGTAACCAACAAAAAAACTAATTTATACTTTAGGATTTAACTTTTAAAGCCTTTATTCTTTCTTTATGGCGGTGATCGTTATAACGTAGGCCATATAACTATAAGCACGTAAATGGGCCTTTTAAAATTTCCAATTAAATATTATAACGCCATCTTTGTACGCTAAATAAATGTAGTAAACTTTATATAAAATTTGCCAAAAAAAAAAATATTTAGGGGTACGGTTATATAAATATATTACCGCTTTAAAAATGTACACGATCAAAAACGCTAATAACTTAACGCCATTTCGTATCGTAATCGCTTTCTTTTTGATTATACCCCCTAAACGTTTTGCACCCCCGTTCTGGGCCTGGGTATGTAATGTTAAGGGTTTAAGTCTGATACTAAAAAGAGGTAATTAAAGTATATCTCGAAGTTAATAATTCTTCAAGATTTCGTTATCGCATTCGATTACTTATGGGAAAACCTTATTTTAGTTTTTCAGGATTCTTAAAAGGTATCGAAACGTTATAATTAATATATCTTGCTTTCGGTTCTTTAGGTAAATATCCCAAATAAAGCCTAAGTATTTATCGGTAACGAACATAACGTATTTATATCCTTTAAGGTTTTCTTCAAAGTTAATAAAGTCGACGGCGATTTTTTAACCTAATCGGGATGTTCCCTTTCGAGGCTTACGACGTATTTGTTTTTTCGCCTTCGCCTTGCCATATGCTTAATATTCGACTGTTATAAAACCCTTTAATCGAATTCCTTTAATATAGGATTGCAACTAAGCAATTATTTCGGGGCCTGGATGGCCTAGGCGTAAGTACTACATGGTACCGTTACCTGTACGTAATGGTCTTTTCGTTTATAAGTTAACGTTTCGTCTGTAAGTTGCAAGGGTTGCATAAAAAGTAGCTACGTTAATATTTTCGATAACGAATTAATCAAACTTATCTGTTAACGTAGCCATAACTTGATTATACTTATCACGAATATAGTTGTTAATCCTTCGGTTATCCTACCAGTAACCTTTCTTCCGGAGCTGTCGGAATGATATTAGGTTGCATACGAATTCTTCGTAATGGGCCATATTATAAAGCCGTAACGCTTTTATACCGCTAGGGCTTTGGAGTAACATATTAACCTTTCCGTACCCTTTAATCGGGACGAAGCTATTACCTGCGTACATTCCGTCATCTTGTACGGTTGGTTTAAAATTCAGAAACCTGTTAATAAGGTTAAAAATATGTATCGTAAACTTTAAATCCAAGATGGATAAATTTCTTAGGGGGTAAGACGAAACGCTTATAACGTTACGTTAATCAATAATTAAAAAGCACGCTAGAATTCGTTTTATTCCCTTTAAGAGTTAATTTATTTTTATAATTAATTTCTTTATTATTTTCGATAAGCGGTTAATCTTTTCCTTTAAGGATTAATCGGCAGCTATTCGGTTTCGAACGAATAATTTTAAACTTTCGCTAAATCGGAAACTTTTTAAAGTTTTATTAAGAAATGCATAAAAATACTAGGTTAGCTTATGATAATTACTTAAGTACGCTTTGCACCGTATGCCTTATGTATTTAATTTTTAACGTTTCCGTTTGCTAGCGTTTCGGTCCGTATGGAAACCTTTACGATTACTTCGTTTCGGCATTCGTACCGGAGTCCTTCCTTATGGCTAAAGGTTAATAGGTTTGGTTTTTTCCTAATCGGGGTTATCCTGATTAATAAGATCCGCAGGAGTCCCGTAAAACGTAGGAAACGTTACCTTGACGTTTTTTGATGTAGATGGTTGATAAATTATAGCCTAATGGTTTAAGAGGTTAGTTGTTACCTTTTAATAATTAATCGTACCATTATCGATCTTTGCTTTTTTCATTATTTAGAAGGTTGTTGTTCAGGTTTCCATAATGGGAGTTAAAGCTATATATAGGTCGTTAACCCATATAATCGTTATATTCGTTTTTGGGATACCATATCGCTACCTCTAGGTTATGATCTCTTGTTATCTTACGATTTATTCGTTTAGTTTTTTGCCAAACTTTAAGGCTTGCTTTAACCTTTCGCGGTATTTTCGTTAAGTATTAATTAATAACCTGCCGTCGTATATCTTGCCGGATTTAGCCAGCTTGGCGTATCATTTTCGCAGGTTTTTTCCTAAAAAAAAACTTATTCCCTTAATCGCTAAAGATATAAACTTTAGGACCCATTTCGTAAGGTCGTTAATACCTTTACGGAAGGTATCGTACTTCCGATCTTTGTAAATATATGCTGTAAATTCTTGATTGTAGGCTTATTTGCTTTCGGTCGTTATCTTAAGGACGTTCGTAAGATAACTTGTAAGGTCGACGTCTTCGAATATATTATCGGAGGTTGGGGTATTGTTTCGCGTTTAAGGACGAACTCGTTTTTTCGGATATAAGGTTATATCGGGTTTTATAGGTTTAACAAGCCACGAACGTGATTAATTAGGATCGATAAAGTCCCAAATATTAAGCGCGTACGCTTTAGATTGGAATTCGCCTTTAAAACGGTCCCAGTCCTTAGGTCCCTGGTAGATGATTTGGGATACCGACTATACGGTTGCCATTATTGCTATTAAAGTATATTGATGATTTTTACTAATATACAGCTTATATCGTTTCAGTAATAGCTGATCAGTTGATATTTACGCGAATTAAGCGAATAAAACTTTTAATTGTCAGATATAGGGGACATTAGTTATGTTATTGTATTATGCTAGATACGTGTGCTGTTACACGCGTACAGCGTTAAGTAGCTTAGCCACGGAACATGTATGGGCCGATCAGTAGGTGACCTTTCCGTATATGGGGTGCGCTACGCACCCCCCAGCTAGCTGACAATTGGTGCTTACAAGTGTTGCCTGCTGGCTGGCTTTGTAGGGCCAGGCCGCACTCCTGCAGCCTGGGACACCCTTTGTCTATAGACGATCCTTTGTTACCTAATCATGTATATAAGGGCGATTGCCCACGGACTAGATTTGTCCTTTCCCAGAACACATAAAACTAACGCATAAGAATTACGCCAGATTCCTACATTTGATTACTATGACTGCTGACATGGTAGCATCTTCTGGTTATTAATAATCGTAGTACGTTATACAAAGTAGTTAATTATAGTTTGGTAACGGCAATAGTTAAGTTATTATCAGAAAAAACAAGAAGTTTAAGAGAAAACTGCTTAGTTAACGATGTTAGGTTAACGTTAAAATTTAGGAAAGTTCCCTATTAAGCTAATAGTTAATAACCTATCCGATAAAGGTTTCGTTCTTATAAAGAGCCAGAAATAGAATAATAACTTTTTCCCTTTTCCCTAACGCGTACCTTTACCCGAAAAGCATTATAATAAAAAAGGGCAAAAGGAAGAATAAGAGCTATCTTTAATAATAGCGGCCGAAAGCAAATAGGCCAAAAACCCTACCTATCTAAAAATAACATCCTGAATTAAATTTAAAGAAGCTTTATATATCCCTAGGCAGTAACTTAGGTGATATCAAACGGGACGTTAAAGTACGGGAAGATAAATACCTATAGGTGGAAAAAAAGGTTACAAAATTAAAGTTTCAAAACCGAAAAACTAAAAAGTCGATAATATAACTGAACGAAATAATAATATAATTCCTGGACGGGTTTTAACTAAGTAAGTTGCAAAATGCGAATGTATAAATAAAGGCGCCCAAAGCGTCGGAAAGCGTTTAGCCCGAAATACGGGCGAATAGCTTAAAGGAAATTTCCGTTGTAATAGAAAAAAGCGACATAAAGGAAATTAACCCTTTAAAAAAAGACGAAATAAAGCCCAGAAGGTAATTTATTAAGAAACCTGATCCTTTTAAAACAGCGAAAAGTAAAAAAGTAAAGTTATTTAAGGAAAAAAGTTTAGTACGCAACGACCTGAACGATTTAGATAATTTTTCGTTTTCATCTTTATTTTCAGATTTATTTTAAGTTTCCTTAAAGAAGCATAATAAAGAACGTAATAATTCCCTTAGCAGTTTATCCGGTTTTTCCAGCAATTTAGATAATTTTAACGGGGTAGGTATACGCTAAAAAAAAAGAAGTTTAATAATGAAAATAGTAAGTTTTGCTGGAAGCGCTTTAATTTTACGCTGGATAAGGAGAATTATTTGTTCGGTTAGGTTAATTAAAAGCTTTAAAGTAACGCGTTAAGTTTTGCACTTAAGGAGATTAATTATAAAAAGGGCATAAAGCTAAAGTAATTAAATTAGTTGCGTTTGGTTAAAATTATTACTAAAACCAGTAAAAAGGTGCCTTTTAAGTTAATTATAGTTATCAAGAAGGGAATAAAAATATTAAAAACCTTCCAGAAAACTTACGCGTAATAGGTAAAGTTAAATAAAAGTTTTTCTAAAAGGAACTAAATAAAATTATATATGACGGTAAAGACTTAGTATAATTTATTTTTAAATTTTAAAAGTTTTTTTAAAAAAAAAATTAAAGGTTATAGTATAAAGTTCGGGACCGAAGAATATATTATTATATTCCTTATTATTATAAAGGACCGCGTTAGTAGCTGGTGTAAGACGATATAATTAATGCTGCGTTAAACGGATTATTTCTTTTAGCAACTAATTAATAACTTTAACAGCAAGTTCTATAATCGTTTTAGTAATAAAAAGAAAAACGGAAAATCCCATAACGCTTAAAAAGGCAAGGGTAAGGGTAATAACATTAATAAAAATAATAAGCCCGTATGAAATAAAAGCGGAAACCCCTTTTGCTTTAATTGCGGCAAATACGGGCATTTAGCTAAGGATTGCCTTAAGCTATAAAAGGAAAAAAACGGTAAAGGAAAAAAAAGTAAGAAAGGTTAATATCAGGAAGGTAATAATAGTAATAATAATCGAAACAACAGCTTTCGCGATACTTAGGAAGGTGGTTAAAGCGAAAAGTAATTTATCCTTAAGGGTTTAAAAGACGCGTATCGTTTTAATAAAGGAACATTTAACGCCTAAGCCGATAAATAGCAGTTTCGAGATTTAATATAGTAATGTAATAAAATATTATAAAAGTTAATTATAAAGCTTTTAATAACTAAATGCCTTAAAATAATTATCGGAAAGATAATTATAACAATTAAATACGTTAAAGTTATAATAATCGAATACATTAAAGCTTTAGTAATTAAGATTCTTCAAGTAATTATTATAGGAAACGTCATGTTTTTTTATATCCATTTATTTATAACTGACGATAAAAATAAGTTGCTTTAAGATTTAAGAACAAACGTTAATATTACGAATAAAATTAAGGATTTCGAGAAAAGAATTATTCTGGATATTAAGTTTAAAGAAATTTACATTATAACGGGTAGTAAGCTAATGCAGGCCACCTCCGTTAGGACAGTAAAATGGGCCTTAAAAAGCCCCCGAGAAAAGAATAATGAAACTTTAGTAAAATACACGTTATATATTAATAGCTTCCCCTTAAATGTGTTCTTTAGAGATATATACTACAGAAACCGAGGTTACTTAAATAAGAACATTTTGGTAAATCCTGATAGGTCCTAGTTAACAACCATTAACGTGCCTCGGAAAGGCTTTTTCTTATGGCTTTATGGGAAGCCGGAGCCTATTATTAAAGCCCCGAAATCCATAAACGACGAGAATTAGCAATAGGGTCACGAGCTGGAGGAGGTACTCGGTGAAGAAAACGGCGATAACCTGAAGCGAATGCTTATAAGCGCTTTTAAGGACGGAAGGGTCTTTATAACGGACGAAGTTATAAAAAAAACTTATCCTTTAGCATTACCGCTTCTGCTATCCCAGTATAAAACGATTAATTTAAACTATTAAAAGGTCCATAGGGATCGTTATAAACCCCGGAGATATTGAATCGCTCCCTTACATAGCGTATAACGAAAGTAAGATGCGGAAAATACCGTTTATAAACCCTTAAAGATAAGGGCTATACGTAAAAGAGATTATTTAATGTAATATAAAGTCCGTTAAGCCTGTTAGCATTAAAAATAAGGCCTATTACGGCCTTATTATAAACGACCTTTCGCGTTATAAAGAATACCATTTATTTAAGATCAAAAACGAGGTCCAGAAAAACCTGTGTATATATGTCATACGAATAACTAAGCGTTTAAAAACGACTCCCCCCGATGCAAAAGGCCGAAATAAAAAAAAATGCAAACCTTACGCCTGGATGGCGGCAGGGAATTCGACATAACAATCATTAAGAACTTCTGCGTTATAGAAGGTATTAAACTGGTAATTTCCAGCCCCTATAATTAATATCAAAACGAAATTACGGGAAAAGGTATTTAGTTCCTGCAAAACGAAGCACGCGTAACCTCCGCGTAAATAAAGATCCTTATATACTTTTAAAACTTCGTTATAGAAGTTATAACGTATACGATTAATAAAACTGGATAGTTTACGGTAAAAAATATAATACCAGTCGAATACTTTAAAAAATATTTAATCCTAACTCTAAAAAATCATATAAGCCTGATAATAATTACCTTCGTATCCTCGGTAACAAATGTACGATTTTGATCGATAAAAACTATAAAACCAGGTTAAAAATATTAAAAGCCCGAAAAGCTAAAGGTATATTATTAGGTTATAAAGAAACTTATAATTACAAAGTGTAATTATTAAAAGGCGGCAAAATTCTTATCACGCCGTACGTTACAGTTTATGAAAACCTGGAAAAGCTAAGGTAACCTCCAGACCTTAAGGATATTATCCGATCGCTTCCGCAACCAGTATAAAAACGTTTAAAATACCGTTAAAAACAGGGCGTTAAAATAAAAAAGAAAAACCATAACGTCGTTTTAAAAGATAATACGGATAAGAAAACCAAGAAAGTTAAACGTATAAAATGGCGTCCGAAAAAGACAGTTCCCAAGCTATATACCTTAAAGGCTCTAAATAAAGCCCCAGAACTAATACGTAAATTAAAGCTAGCTTTAACTTGAGAGGGCGGTAATTACGGCCTATATATCTTTTATTTTAGCCCGTTAAATAACGACGAAAACTTTTTTGGTAGTTCCGAAAATGCCGAACGGGCTATCCAGAACGTTTACGGATATTAACAAATAGTTAACATGTTAAAGGATAAATGCGACGGTATTTTTAAGGATTCGGAAAATATTAACTTGGGCAAGTTATTTATTATTTATAAGTTATTTATAATAACGGATAACGGCCCGTTCTTAAAGGAAGTTATGAAAGGCCTAAAGTGAAAAATATAACTTAAAGTAATTTTTACGGAAATTAAGGAAAACCTTTTACGTAAAACCTTTAATTTTATATCTTTCGATAAGGGCCGTACACGTAAATACTTTATTAATACTAAATAGGTATTAAGGAAGAAATATACGTTTATAAAAAAGCTAAATAATTTTAAGACCCGTATTTGCGTAAAAAGCTTTATATAGCGAAAAGGTTTAAATTATAACAAAACTATAACGAATACCGTAAGAGCTATGTACTAAAAAATCCTAATAATTTTAACTACCTGTTTAGGCTGGCATATTCTTTAAATCAACTTTATCGTTACGTACCTAAATGGAAACTTAAAAGAAGATATTTACATAAAGTAATTCCTTATATTAAAAAAGTATTTCGATACGTACCCGGAAAATAAACAAAAGTACTAGTTCTCTCTTAAGAAGGTTATCAAATTAATAAACCCCTTATACGGTCTAAAGCAGGCCGGAACTGCTTAGTAAGAAAGGGTTAGAAAAATACTTACGAAATAAGGCTTTTACCTATTAATTTCGGATAATACGATTTACTTTAACCCTAAAACTGGAAGTATTATCGTTTTATATGTTAATAATTTCCTCTTTTTTTTGGAACCGACAGATAATACCTTAAAAACATTATTAAGGAAATCGCTAAGGACGTTTTTATTAAGAATTTAAAAAAACGCGGATTAGTATTTAAGCGTACGAATTATCCGTTCCTCGTCGACTAGTAACGTTAAATTAAACCAATAGCAGTATATTAAAAAATTACTAAAGTTAATTAAGCTAAACGAAATAGGAAAAAAGTTTATGTCATTTATTAAGGATTATTTAAAGCACGCTATAAAATATAACGGTAAAGTTAGTACAAAAAACATATTCGAATATATAAATTTAATAGGGAAATTTAATTTTTCCAGTTATATTAGCAAACCGGATATAACGTTTATAACGTTAACTTGGGCTAGGTTTATAAACAACCCGTTATCTAAATATTAGGAATATATTAAAAAACTATTACGTTACTTAAACGGTATAATGAACCTATTTTTTCGGTACCGAAAATTAAAATAAAACCACCCGTACCGGAAATATAACGATTTAAGGTTATTCGGAACAGTAAATATAAGCTTTACGGATAATAGCGAATTAGTAAAGTTTATAACTAGATATATATTCTTTATAATTAAAACGCTCGTATCTTAAATCTTAAAGTTATAAAACGTTATTACGAAATGCACTACGGAAGCAGAATACGTAAAAATAAAAACAATTATAACGGAAACAGCAGGAATTAAAAGCTTTTTAACAAAATTAAAACTTATACTTAAAAGTCCCATTCCTACTCTGGAAAACAATATAAGAGTCTTAAAGTGAGCAAAAAAACGCAGATATCGAAAAAAAAACGTTATATAAAAATTAAGTACTATTACGTCCGTCAGAAAGTCCAGGTAGGAAACATTAGCTTTTAATACGTAAAAAGCAAAAATAACCCTGTTGATAATCTTACGAAGCCATTTAACAAGGCAAACTTTAAGCGGTTTATACGGAACTTAGGATTTAAGAAAATTGAAAATTAATATACAAAAATTAAAAATCGATCCCCGCATAAATTAGTTGTTTTTAGATTTGTTTTTGAACTTTCCAGCCATGGTTACCTAACGCAAGAGAGCGTATCAGCAATTGGTGCTTACAGGTATTGCTTGCTGGCTGGCTTTGTGGGCCTAGACCGCACTCCTGCAGCCTGGGATACCCTTCGTCCATAGACGATCCTTTGTCACCTAATCATGTATATAAGAGCGATTGCCCACGGACTAGATTTGTTCTTTCCCAGAACACATAGAACCAACGTATGAGAATTACGCCAGATTCCTGCATTTGATCACTGTGACTGCTGATAAATGTTATAATAAATAATTTAATAAGTTAATAAATTATTTATTAGATTTTTATCTTTAAATATTGTTACCTTTTTTACTAACTGGGAGGTTAAGAACCTTATCCAAGATGACGACGATAACGACTACGACGACAACGACGACGACAACGGAAGGGGCAGAACCTATATAACTTTTTGGCATATATTTATTAGCAGATTGTTACATATGGGAAAAACCTTCTGGATATCGTTAGCAGGAAAACCTTATGTAATACCGTTAAGATAATAACGAAATTAATATATATTAACAAAATTCAGACTAAATATTAATGATATAATAACGAATTATTAATAATATATAACGATATACCGACGATATGCTAATAGTACTTTAATAGTATACTAACGATATGCTGACGATATAGGTATTCCTTATTACGATTCGGGTTGCCAGTTATTAATTTTTTTAAAGGTATATTAAAATTATTTAATCGTATTTGATTCGCCTTTAAAATGGAGCTGATACGATAAAGTAATATTATAACTTAAGGTTATAAAACGTAAATTCTTTTTGAATAATAATAACTATAACTAAGGTAACAATAACAAAGATGTTAAAACTATTACATACGGGCTCTTAATAAAGGTCAGGTTGGCTATATTCAGGATAAAAGAACTAGACAAAGACTGACATCTAGGGAATAAAAGGAGAGACAGAGCTCTTAAGGCTTCTAAGCGCTATATATACAGTTAGAATAACTAGCCTAGCTGGCGCCATGACATCGAACGCCTTAATGATTACTAATAATCTTTTATTATAAATCTGTAATCATATTTTATAACGTTATATTTAAGAAAAAAAAAACCCCCGATAGGTCGTAATATATTTTACGCATTATATTACGAAGAGACCTTATTTAATACCTAATTAAAGATATCGATTTTTAGAACCGTACAATGTTAGAGATAATAATGAAATAATACGGAGGCTATAAGAAAAGCGTTTTTAAACTTTCGAAATACTCCCTTTACGTTATGTTATTTAAAAAAACCAGCCGGTTTATTTAACCTTACTTATCAAAGTAATAAAAAGTTTAATAATTAACGAACAACCTTTTATAAACCGGCGGTAAAAATTTATAAAACTGAAAAAGTTATAATTTCTTTAATAATCCGCACCACTTTTAGTATTAAATGACTTTTTCCGAGCTTATAGCTGGTTAAGGATCTTCTATTAAGCGATAAATCCGTTTTTAAGCTGCTCGGTTACGTTCTTTAAATTTTTATTAATAATATACTGCTTTTTTACATATTATTTAATTAAAAACGCTTTTTTCTTATTCTTTTTAAACTAAAAATTTATACGCTACTTTAAGGCTGCTAAAAAGGAGGTCAGGGTTTCTATTATCGCGTTTAATATCGCCTGTACCTCCGGGCCCATGGGGACCTTTTGCTGGGCCCCGTAAAAAGCGTTCGAAAATCCTTCCATTTAATCTCGAGCGTTTCTTGCTTTGCTAATTATGAGTTAGAAAATATATAAAAGGCTTAACCTGTACGATCTGCAAGGAGTAGTCTAAAAGGGCTTTATTTTCTAACTAAAAAGGAAAAAAGAAAAGATCGAAAATACAGGTTGTGTGCGAAGATATATAGCGCTGGGCTAGCGCTGCGCACTTCTAGCAGCTTGGCACCGACGAAAGCTTAGTGCCACGATGGGCCCAAACGCAGCCCCATTACAGATATCGATTATTAAGTCTTCTACCTCTTAAGCTTATATATTTAGTAATTAATTCTAATAAACCTTTAAGGGATTTATACGTCTTTTATTAATTTTTTAAATTATCCATTTCCGTTTAGTTTTAAAGAAGTTATTACTTTAGCTAAAATATAAATTATAAATACCTTTTAATAATTAAGAAGTTCTAATGATAATAAAGAATTATTAGAATATACCGTGTAAATAATTAGGAGATATATACTAGATTATAAAAAAGCGACATAAACAGTACTTTTTATAAGGTTGGCCTAGTTAGCTTAAGTATGAGAATTCGCTCGTTAAGAAGATAAAGCAGGATAAAGCTTAAAAGGATAGAAACAAACCTAAGTAACGGGATAAGTTAATAAAACGTTAAGAACGAAATCTTAAGTTAAGAAAGAGAGAGGATAAACTGCGTAAACGCTAATTATATTAATTAATAAATTTAATATACGTGTCTTTCCGTATGTTATTAAAAATTAGGTGTATTTATATTCCTCTTTAAGCTAAATTAAGGTCGACTTTATTTAGAAAAGAAACGGTAAAATAATGTAGAGCATAAAACCGAGTATATAGCTTTATTAACTACTTAGTTATTATTAGTTATATATTTTTAAAAGTCTATTTTTCGCTGAACATAACTTTAAAGATTAGCCATCATTTAATATCGCTTTATATATTAATTTTTTATTATTATACAATTTTGCGTTATCTTTATTATATTTTGAACCGCGGGCTTAGTTGTAACATTTTCTTTAATTATGCACTGGTTAGAACAAAGTTACCAGGTCGTAATTTAATATTATCGGACGTTATAATAATTTCAAATGCGCTATAAAAGCCGGCGAGAAAATCTTCTTTCGCGATATAAGTATAGGAACGTCATATTAAACTTTTAATATAAAGTAAATAAGTAGATTTTAAAACGGAAAGATCAGACAGGTTAAAAGATCAAAGCTAATAGAACAAAATTATATAAAGCGCAATAATATCATTATTTGCGTAATATTTTTTAAATCTTATCAAATAATGGTTTTTATAACTATTAAGGATTAAAAAACGTTCTGTTTTTTTCGTAGGCGTTCGATTATATTTATCGAATTATTAAATTTATTTTAAAATTAATTAGTTCGTTATTTAATTATTATAAATAATATCGACTTTTTTAATTAGTTAGCAATATATTATTATAATATTATAAAGTAAAATGGGTTTTCTTTTAAGTAAATCATAAATAATAATAAAAGCTTAAATTTACGAATTAACAGTTTATATAACTATAACTTATTTCCGATTACTTTATTACGTCTACTGAGATTTTTACGTCTTTCGATATTTATAATTATTATATTCGATATTATAAAAGCTTTTATTAAAAGTTCCATCTTGTTAAAGTTATAAATATCTTTTTGTACGATGTCGTATTTTGCGATTATAACCCGAACAAAATCGAAATATTTACGAAGTATTTTTGAATTTTCGTAATATACTTTTTGTTAATCGATTTTCCGATTTAAACATATATTTTAAGTTTCTTTTTTACCGCTTAATAACGTTTTACGTTTCGTTAACCCCAACGTACATCATTACGTACTAAGTACGCAGTAAATTCGCCATGTTTTTAACGTATTAAAGTCGAATAGGGAACGTTCGTATATTTAGGTGAAGGATTTGGTAGATAATCGATTTCTTTCTTTCAGTTTTATTTTTTTAACTTAAATTGTTAAATTTATTTTTATTTTTTTATAAACAGTTTTATAACGGTAATATCAAATAATACATATATAATATTAAATGGTTAAAATGATAACAAAATAACACCTTTCGCTTATAAAATACGTCATTATTATTATTATTATTATTATTATTATTATTATTATTATTATTATTATTATTATTATTATTATTATTATTATTATTATTATCATAATTTAAGGTTATTTGATCAAGTTTAATAAAATAACATAAAGTTATGTTTTAATAAAACAGATTTAAAAGCCTAAAGTTTTAATGGTATCTAGTTATAAACACCTTTCCTTATACTGCCTAAATGCGCAGTACCTTATGTACATGCTAATATAGTTATTTCTGTTTATAATTATTTAATCTTATTAAATTAAGTTTAACGTTATTTTTTTGCAGAAGTTTTAGCCGGGGATTTGCCCGGCATAACGCGTTTAAAAGCGCGTTCGTTTAATTCGAACTGGATAATATCAGCCAGTTTTTCGAGTTTCGAAGCTAAATAATATTTAAGGTTATCTTAGGTAAACCAGATCTTGTCCGGATTATTACATATTTTTTCGAAAAGTTTCTTCGTTTTTGCTTTTTCTTTTTTTTAATTATATTAAATTATCTTACGTAATTATTTAATCGGGTTTATTTAATTTATCGGTAATTCGCTTTTTAAAATATAAACAGTTTTAAAGGGTACTTAAGTACTTGTAGTTATTATAAGCGCCGCCGAACTAATTATTATCGAAACTAAGGTAATTTAAATAAAAGTTACGTAATTTATAATTCGAATATTATACGTAAGATTTTTTATTTTTTATTATTACTTGGTTAACTTTTACTTTATTAGATTTTATTCGATTAATTATAATGTTATATACGGTAGGAAAATATACAACGTTAAGGTTTAAGCCCGGTGGTTACGGCTTATATTAAATGTAATTATAATCTATTTATTATTAATGCGGTACTTACAAGGCTTTAAAAATTATAAAACCCTTTTCGAATTTAATTGAATTTAATTTCATTATTTTATTATGCGCGGTTATTTAATTATATTCGATTATATTTTACTTACTTTCCTTTTTTTACGATATTGAATATTTTCGTAAACGTATTATTTTTAATACGTTCCAATTAATACGTAATTATTTCCTTTTTAGTTAATTATTTACTAATTAAATCGGCGGTAATTACGAAAAATTCGATATTTTATCGGAAGTGATTATTATTTAAACCGGAATTTCCTTTGTTTTTATTCGATTTAATAACTTTAAGACCGCCTTTAGTTAATAATTTTTAACTTATTTTAATTATATTTACTTAGTTTTTTTTAGCTTTTCCTTAAGCATCACAGTAAGTTCCGATATAATTTAATAAACCGCGATTAATTAATATTTATATATATTCGATTTTATTCGATGTTATTAAATTTTTCTTATCTTATTAAAATAAAAATAAAAATATAATTCTAATATTATTTAAATTGCATTATTAACATAATTTACATAATATCGATATTAAGTACATAAAAAATACGAGCATAAAATTATTTAATAAAAAAGTTAAAGGCTTATCGATTAATTATATATTATATTATAATATCTAACTAATTAACGAAATCGTGTAAAATTTGATCTAAAAGTTATCAGCTTAACGTACACACCTTCTTCAAAAATTTAATTAAGTAGCTACATCTAATTAAAAAATGGGTGTACGTATATTAATTTTTTTAAGAAAAAGTTGAAATGAGAGAGTAAGCCCTCTCGGACTCCGTAATATGGGCGTGCTAGGCTATGGCTTTACATACAAATTATACCTCCATAACTAGCAAGTCTAAAAGAAGCAGTCCCCAGTTGGGTCTTCCGCGCCGTGTCCTCCCTCCGCCGGTTGAGTTTGGTGTCAGCAGATTACGTCCTTAACCATGTGGGCTAAGTTATAGGAAAATGGGGGCAGTTTAGCCACGTATGTCTCTGCGTGTTACGTAATTATATCCCGCGCTCCATCGCGCCACCAAGCACATTCGTACAGCCGTTGACCTTGCTATCTTTTTAGAGCAAGACGTTCTTCGACCAGTCCCTTGAGGCAAAGAATGAAATACCGAACGTGACAGGGTCTAAGCCAGTTATGCGTTGGTACACGGGACTCTCGACCGAGTACACCTCCAAACTTCACACGGATGAAAATATCAGAGTTATGACGGACACGAAGGTTTTGTACATGCACCCATAACGTAATGTGCCTCTAGAAGCACCCGAGGCTGATCGCGGCATGCAGGAGCAACTTGACCAAGGCCCTGCGGACGATCGAGAGTATCCAAATAAATGGCCGAAGCGCCCCCAAATGGCTGACTTCCGGCATTTTATGGGAGCCTTCTACGAGCAGTGCAACGCTATTTGCCTTACGCTGGTCAAGGCTTTAGAGGCCTCGGCGTCGCGGACGGGTGTTTGGTGGAGCGCTGCATTCCAAATTACGGACCTCCGCCTGACCCACTACCCTCCGATTCCCATCGAGGAAATGAGGTCCGGCCGCACGAGCCGCATCGCGCTGCACTCGGACTTCGGCATCCTCACGTTGCCGTTCCAGGACAGCACGGGCGGCCTGGAGGTTGGGAACCGGTCCGGCCCCGGCACCTTTGTCACTGTGCCGCCGACCGACACTAAAGAGATGATCGCTAATGTAGGCGACACGGTACAGCGCTGGACCAATGGTAAGCTGTTCGGCGGCTTGCACAGGGTCACCATACCGGAGCCGATGAAGAAGGCCGATGGGGTCGTCCTGCCGAAGAGGTTTACCATGGCCTATCTCTTCAAAACGCAGCGCACTGTCTCGGTCGGTCCGCTGCGCGAGTTCATCACGGCTGACAACCCGGCGAATATGCCGACATAAATGCTCTCGAGTTTCAGCAGCGCCGAAACATGCTGTATACTTAAGTCTTTACTAGATAACCCACCCATGCTGAATTGTACTGCAGTTCCTTGCGGACTGGAAATGCCCTCGTTTTCAACCTAAGGAGCTTGCGAGTGGAGTGGAACGAGGGTTATTGTGCCGTGCTTTTTGCGTACAAGTCTCGTCCTCCTTTAGGAAATTTTGCCAAGATCCCAAATACAAAAAGTAAAGGTATATAGTTCGTTACCAACACGTGGTTAGCAGATATAACGATCTGTAATATCCGAAGTCGGTCAGGGAATCGAAACAGGCGGTAATATGACAGAGTGTAGTGATGAAGAATGGACCAATCCTATTATTTGTGCCCGCCTTAGAGGTGATTGTTACGTGAACACTCGCCTGAGCATTCATGCGCACCCTGATGCTCCAGGCAGTTCAAAGTATAATTTGTATGTGATAGTAGTAGACCAGTTCCGAACCTTTTGAATGCTCTCGCATCAGGCTGATAATCAGCAGCACTAACTGAACTCGTCGACTACCAAGGCCGCCCCTCCAACCATTGCGTCAACGACATGGCAAACAAGCAAGTCCCATCTCCAAGCCTAGCCTCGACCTCAAAAGTCCACATCCCCGTCTGTACGAACACGCTCGGAATTGAGAAGTCGGTTACGATGTCGTTGCGGCCGCTGCTGGTTATGTAGTTTACGAACGCGCCCTCGGCATCGCGGATGGAGAGGTGAGCTGCGTCGCCAAAGGCCCTGGTACGGAGGGGTATAGTGTAGGTCCTGCGTTCCCCACGCTCACTGTCCGGAAAAACAACGGAGAGGGTAAAACTAAGGGTTGCGTTGGCGAGGCCGTCAAGATGCTCCACATCCATTTTCTTGGATGGAGGGATTTTGCCGCGGAGGAAGACGAAGAAAAATTGGTCGCTGGGAAATATGTTAGCGGTAGTTTTGTGTTAACTATGAACAAGCTCAAGTCGGAAAAGGTCGGTAGGAATGTAGGGTTGGGGACGAGGGAAGAAAACGGTATGTCATACACCGGGATGGGCGACGGAGCGATATCAAGGAATTCGACCTGGAAAAGTTGATCCACCTTCGGCACCGGGCCG
Source organism: Monosporascus ibericus (assembly GCA_004154915.1). Lineage (NCBI taxonomy): Eukaryota > Fungi > Ascomycota > Sordariomycetes > Xylariales > Monosporascus > Monosporascus ibericus. The sequence goes on from QJNU01000553.1 coordinate 19,176, forward strand.
TAAGTAGCGTTGTTGTACCCGGGAACCTTAAGCGCGCCCTCTGGTTCGGCCATAACTTCAAACTGGGCCAGAGGGTGTTGTTGGATGATCGGGCTAGCGGCAGCCAGAGCAGCGCGAAAAGTCAGTATTTGCAGGAGGAATGGCTTCATTATTAATGGTTGGCCTCAAGTCCCTTTGTGCGGTATGAGGGAGTTACTAAAAGCGGAGATGCAGATAAGTTGCTAAATGAGGATGATGATGAAAGTTAGCAAATGAATAAAGTTATCTCGTTTAGGTACGGAGTCCGAGAGGGCTTACTCTTTCATTTCAACTTTTTCTTAAAAAATTAATATACGTACACCCAATTTTTTAATTAAACGTAACTGCTTAATTAGATTTTTAAAGAAGGTATATACGTTAAGTTAGTAACTACTATATCAAATTTTAGGCGATTTCGTTAATTAGGTAAATATTATAATGCAGTATATAATTAATTAATAAACCTTTAACTTTTTTATTAAATAACGTTACGTTCGTATTTTTTATATAATTAATATTAATATTATTTATATTATTTTAATCCAACGGCTTAAATAATAGGAAACTTATAAACTTCTTTTTTACTTTTAGTAAATTAAACAAATTTAATAAAATTACATATATATAAATATTAACCGGTCGTTATTTATTAATTTATACCGGAACGTACGGTAATACCTAAAGAAAAATCTAAAAAAATTAAATAGGTACAACCAAAATAAATTAAACGTTATTAACTGGAGGCGATTTTAAGGTTACCGGATCAAATAAAAAGGAAAAGGATTACGGTTTAAAAAATAACCGCTTTCGAAAAAATACCGGATTTTTCGTTATTACGCTTAATTTAATTAATAAGTAGTTAATTAAAAATAAAATAGTCGCATATTAACTCCGACGTATTAAAATAATATGTTTATAAAAGTATTTAATATCGTAAAGAAAGGAAGTAAATAAAACATAATTAAATATAATTAAATAACCGCAAATAATAAAACAATAAAATAAAATAAAATTAAATTCGAAAATAATCCTATAACTTTTAAAACCCATTAAGTACCGCGTAACTAATAAGTAAATTACAGTTACAGTTAATATAAGCCGTAATAATTAAGCTTAAATGTTAACGATTTATATTTTTTATTATATATAATATCATGATAAATAGAATAAAATTAAATAAAATAAAAGTTAACTTGAAAAAAAGCCTTACGTATAATATTCGAATTATAGATTACGTAACCCTGACTTAGATTTCCTTAATTTCGGCTATAATTAATTCGGCTATATTTATAACAACTATAAATACCTAAGTATCTTTTAAAATTACTAGGTTTTTAAAAACTAAATTACCGGCAAATCAAATTAACCGGATCGAATAATTACGCAGCGTAATTTAATATAATCGAATAAAAACAAAGGAAAAAAGTAAAAACGAACGGACCGTTTCGAAAAAATACGTAACAATCCGGACAAAACCTAGTTTACCTAAAATAATCTTAAAAAATTATCTAACCTTAAAATTTGAAAAGCTAGTTAACATTATTTAATTCGAATTAAATGAACCCCCTTTTATACACGCTAAACCGGACAAATCCCCGGCTAAAACTCCTACAAAAAATAATATCAGACTTAATTTAATATAATTAAATAAGCGCAAATAAAAATGAATATATTAATAAATACATAAAGCGTTACATATTAAGGCAATATAAGGAAAGGCGTTTATAAGTAAATATTATCAGAATTTTACGTTTTTAAATTTGTTTTAATAAAACATAACTTGATGCTATTATATTAAACTCGATCGAATAATAATAATAATAATAATAATAATAATAATAATAATAATAATAATAATAATAATAATAATAATAATAATAATAATAATAATAATAATAATAATAATAATATACTTTTATTTCATATTATTCGAAGTTATTCGATCTTATTCGATCTTATCTATTTATATTTATTCCTATTTATCTCCGGCCGGTTATGCTTTAACTTTTTTTCCTCCTTTTCTATGTTAGATTCCGTACGTTAAATGCCGCGATAGTTAGCTAGCCTCGAGCCTTACCGGTCGTAACTTTATCCGACGTTATAAAAATGACATTCTTATTAGTTCTTTTATTTCGACCTTATTTGAACGTTATAATATTTTTATTAACCCTTGGACGTTTTACTGATACTTGCGTAAATATTTTTTTAAATTAAGTTCGATTAAATATTACCGAAAAATATTAGCAGCGTTTACGTTTTTTATTTTTCGAATATGCTTTATCAGATTTTTAATTTTTTAATTACCTTCGACGTAACGGTTTTATAATTTCTTTAAGAGCAAAAATCTTTATCCGTTTTAAATTAAGCTTTTTACGCCGCTAAAATGCCGATTTTTTTGCGCTTAAATTTTAAAAGGTACATATTTTTTTTAACCAGAAAAAATAAAACGAGAATATAGTTAGTCGTATAGGTATATGTGCGTTTTATATTTCTTTAAAGTAACGTTGTTTTAATTTTCCTTATAACCTTATATTTAAATTATATGTTAAATATTTTTATAGCGATAAAATCGAAAAAAGATGATCGAACCTTTATCGAAAAAAAGGTGGATAAATTTATCCGGGACCAAATTATGTATAATTTATTAATAATTATTATAACTTATAAAGATACGAGTTCGAAATTTACGTTAATATCAATATTTATTCGTAATATATTATATAGTTTTATTGCAGTATTTCCGTTTATACCGGTCGCTTTATACTTTATTAAAAGAATTTTATTATTTATTAATTTGGATTTATTTTTTTAAAATTCCGTTCGGATCGCGAAAACGAAACTTAATATATAACCGTTGCATATTACCTTTTATCGAATTCGAGTTCCGGTCGGCGTTATCCGCGTATTTACCAATAATCCTAATTTAATATAATTAAATTCGATTAATTTACAGATATTTTCAAAAATATTATTAAAGGTCGTTAATTCTTTAACGAATATAATACATTATATTTTAAACTAACGGGACGTAAACGGGTTCGTTTCACGTATTATTAATTATATAACAAAAGTGCGAAAAACTAACGAATTAAAAGGTAATAATTTTAATTTTATTAAAACAAATCCTTTTTTAAATAGATAAATTATATTTAATAAAGGTTTTAATACTTCGATTTAACGTAATCGAATAATATTAAATGGTTTTAAATTAATTAAAATACGAATATATGTAACGAAAAAAATATAAAGCAGATTAAATTATTTCGTTTTATATACCCATTATTAAATACAAATTTAATTAATTTATTCGCATATAAAATGTTTATATTATCCGTACTTAATAAAATCGAAGCTGTATTATATATAAATTACCTTATATTATGTATATTCTTTCTGATCTTGAGAAAGTTATAAATTGCTGGATTTCTATTAATTAAAAGGTATATAGCTCGTTTCGGGCGAAGTTATAAGTATACGATTTTATTAATTTCGAAATATATTTATTTTTGTCGATATTAGAAACTTGCGCACTGTATATTAAAAAATATAACGGTTTTTTATTACTTTGCCCGTAAATATGTAAGGGAATAGCCCCGGGGCGTTCCCTACTTAAGTGCGGACAAGGACTTCCAACGCCAATTGGCGTTGGAACTGCTGATCTTTTGGATCATGTGGCGGAGTGGCTAGTCCTTTCTATTCCCTTACAAAATATTAAAACCTATTCATAATTTTTTATAACGTTAAATTACGCGATAAGTTACGAAATTATTATTTAATTAGTATATTACCTTTTTTTAATCGTATTTCATAATTCCGTAAGGAATTAGCATTATTATGATAATATTTTAAGTAATTATTATAATATTATTAAAAAAATGACAAAAGCGGTTATAAATAATAAGGTAAACGATATATAACTTTATTTAATTATATTTAAAATTAATAGAATTAGGTAAAATTAACAACTAATAAAAATTACTTTTCAAATCTATTTCTGCATTATATAATTTAATTAAATATAATCGTATAAAACCTTTTAAGAAGAATTCTTTTTTAAAAGATGCAAATAAGACCGTTTTCGTATAGCGGCTAATTTAGTTTCTAGTGGCGGTCCAAGCTATTCGTATTTTGAAGCTTTTTTTATAAGTTCATTTTCATTCGCTTTCGTTTGATCGAACTTGCTTATATTCGATTAAATCTTATTTTCGCCTTTGATAACTTATTTTACTTTAATCTTTTCATTTTTCCTTTTATGCTTTTTATTTATGACCTTTTTTTATAACTTATTTACCCCTTTTCTTTTTAAGCCGGGTGGGAATAAGTTAATATACTGCTGGTAAGCTATTATCGATATTATTATCGTTATTGGTATGGTCAATAAATTTCTTAATTTTCGAATTACGCTTATTTCGTATAAATTCGTCCACGTTGCGTCGTATCCCGGTATATAAGTTTAGATAAATACCGGTCCCGCCTTTATATGTAATATAATATTATTCTTTAATTATATAAATTATAATTAATTTTTCGAGGTATACATTTAATTTAAGGATTTTTTATTTTTTGTTAGTAATAACTTATATAGCAAACCTTTTACGACTTTATACGAAAATTTATAAATATATTAACTTTTTCGAAAAGGTATCGGTTTATGCTTATATAGGGTAAAAAACTGTATATAATAATATGTTAATTAATATTATCTTTTTATTTATTTGGAATTTTAATTTAATCAGTAATTTTTATTCCGTTAATAAACGAATTTTCCTTTTTATAGGGATATAAACGTAATCAGACCGAAATAATAAGTTTTTTTTTCGACTTTTTATAATTATTATCGATTATATTAAGCCAAAGACTTCTTTTTCGGGTGCGTTTTGTTAAGGTAAATAATTATTACTATTAATTTAAGGTGCTGCCTTTAACAAAGGTTAGATAACCGTAGGAATAATAATTACAGGGGTAAAAAAAGTACGAACAGGTCGATTAAATAAGGTTAGGTTTATAATTTCGGTAAAACGTAAAGAAAGGTTTAATATCGAAAGTTCTTGATCGTAATAAGAGCAATTAAGCTATTAAGAATTGTTCGACTTAATTTTCGAATGCACCGTTGCGTTGCAGGGTAGCGGCTCTTGTTAATTACAAGTGATATAGTAAAGCTACACGTACGTTTAATTTATTCAGCATAAGATTAATTAAGGAAAAACAAATAAAATTAAATAAAATCGAATAACCTTAAATATAAATTATCAAGGAAGTAATGCTTAATTATTGCATTACTTGTTTTATTAAATTTCGTTTACAGAGATTTTTTAATCTACATAAGGGTGTGTGCGTATCGTAGTTTTTTTTGAAAAAAAGTTGAAATAAGAGAGTAAGCCCTCTCGGACTCCGTACCATATGCCCTCTAGGCCAGAGGTCAAAGCAACTCCACCGAAGTCCACCGATTGCGCAATTTATTGCGTAACTGCCAAGCCCACGCCACCCATTTAGCCTTCTCTGAGATGGACATCCATCCATTTGAAGCTCTCGTAGATGGACATCATGTCCATAATAAGGGGTCCTCGTAGGGGTGTAGGTCCCGCTGTCAGTGAAGCCTAGTTGTATAAGTGGCGATATTAACAGGTGGCTGTCTGCCGCGCCATAGAAAGGGTCCCACCTACTCGGAAACTCCTGACATTTCAATCTAACACTCCCTAATAACTTCGGACACATTTGTCGCCTGATAATAAAAGAGGTATATCTAAAATCCTTGATTTTTTACGGTCATTTTGATACCGGGCTTGGCCTAAGGAGACAACTGTATCATTAAATATGGGTTACATATTAACAAATACTAGCTGAAAAGACGGCCGCGTTGCGGCCGTAACCTTTCTGCTCTAGTTCCAAGGATATTTAGCTGCTTACATAATCGTACAAATTAACTTCTAAGCATAATATTGATAAAGAGATTATACGCTTTTATATATCACCTTATTAAAAAATAAACGGGTTAAACGCCCGTTTGTTTTTTTATACGGATTTGCAAGTGTATACGTAAGCATATAAATTAGAAGGTGCTTATAGTTTATGCGTATAACAAACTCATTAAAAAGTTGCCCATACCTATATGCGTACGTTTGTTATAATTAGCTTCTTTTCTTTCCTTAAACCATTATAAAAATAAGTACGAATAATTTAAATTAGTTATAGCTTATTACATAATCGTTTTTATACCTCCTACTTATGATATTTATAATTACGAAACCGAAAGGATTTAAACGGTAATTATTTAAAAAAGATCGAAGTTATTTTTGCACTTTCTTAACGGACGGCTTCGTACGGGCTTACCGTAACGTTACTTTTGGCTTCCATTTTGCGTTTTTTCCTAACCTTATATAGGCCCACTTTTACCGGCCCCATTTTATATCACCTCCGTTCTTGGTAATTCCTTTTAGCTTATATGGTTTCGTACGTATACGTATATATATTAATTTATTTTTAAGTTCCCTTTTTTTTTTCCCCTTATATTTTACGTACAAATTCGTACGCTAATTCGTTTATATATATACGTATAAAACCGTTCGCCCGCGGGACGGTTACGTAAGCCATATCTGGTTCTAAAGGTATAGGTAAGGGCGGACCCGTCCGTACGGACGCGGCCGTAACTTAAATAATCGATCCGGCCCTGATTCATAAAAAGCCGGCTAAAACTAAACGTAACCGTACGCAATCGGGCAAGAAAGTATAATAGGCCGAAACGTCGTCCTTATCCGTACGAAAACTTACGATACTGTTCGATAACTTATAAAAGGCCACGGATCCCCTAAACTTATACGATATCGTACGGGATTTTTCGGAATCCGAAAACGAAAACGAAGGTTCCGAAAAACCCGAACGTAAACGTATAAAGCTATTTATAAATCGTATTTTTTATACGGCCTCGGTTAACGCGAATCAGCCGTATAATTACGTAAAGCTTAACTCGTAAATATACGTACGCGTTCGTAAAAGCATAATCGGTAAAGTTACGAAAATATTTAATCGGATCAAAATTTATATAATTACGTATATATCCTTTTACTTTTTAAGTAATCCGCTTATAAAAAACCTAGCTAAAACGATTCGTATAACTTCGTACAAAATACAAAAAAGGTTACGTAAATCCGTACATTTTTAAACTATCCCGATAACAGAATTTTACCGTACGTAACCGTATACCCCCGTTTATCGGCGTACGCGTATATTTTCGTACTAACACTTACCACAGTCCGTATTCGCATTTATATACGGTACCGAACGCGTCGGTAACAACGCGTACCAGCAATATTATAAAGAAAATAACCCGTATAAAAAATGCGTTAATACGTATATTACCGCATGATCTCGTATTATATGTATACGGAGCCAGATTAATACGTACAAAAATATATAGGAAGGAATATTATGCGAGCTGTAAATATAATTCGCAAAGGGCCAAGTACTTTTTTAAGGCTGCTTAAACCCGTACGTAACTATACGCCTTTTTACCCTATTTATATATATATATATATATATTTATCTTTTTTTTTCGGATTAAGCCGTACGAAGCCGTACCGAGCATGCTTAAAAGTCGTAACCTACCCGTAACTTATATAAAAGCGAACTACCGTAAATATTTTGGTACGATTACGGTAACGCAATAAAAAGCTATAAATACGTACGAATCCGTACGCGTACGACCTTAAACGGGGATATATTAATTCGTACGTAGGTTTTTACGTAGCAAAAATAGCTCGTAAAATGGAACGTACGGTTTCGTCCGATAATAATAACGACGATAAATAATCGCCAACCAGCCGCCTTATAACGCATAATTTCGTACGTATCGTTTTAGAATTCGCCTAAGCACGTATAACGTCGTACGTTTTGTTTTAAATTTTTTTCGGCACTTTAACATTCGGCATTCCGTACAGGCACGTATATTAACGTTTGGCGTTTTCGTTAGGGGTTTTTTTTCTTTTCTTTTTCGGTTAATACCCGTACATATCCGTACGCTTATATACGATACCCCTTTTGCAATTTCCTATCTTTGCGTATAAAATCGTACGCATATTTTATAATATTTAGTTAATTTCTTTCTCTCCTTTTTTTTTCTTTTTTTCCTATAACATCATACGTTTTCGTTCGGATTATAAATTTCCGTTTTTTCGAATGAATACGCATAACTTTTAATCTCGCGTACGGCTTTATACGTCTTTATATGCCAATTAGGGCATCTTATTACATATACGTTCGTTCGCTCGCCGAAGAATGTGTTGCCGGCTATAACGAATATGGTCATATAGGCCTTTGCCCTTTTATATGCTTACGTACTTATTTCGATATATTAATAATTCCAGTACGTACGTTTTCGTTTGCCTTAAAAAAATGCGCCGCTAGCTGGAGCAAACGCGTACGTACGGCCATATACAAATTTTATTTATTTATCGTTTATAATTACCGTACGTCGTCGTATATAAAGTAAATAATTTTAAAAATAAGGTTTCGAACGATTTCGTACGTAATATAACTATATAGTTATTACGTAACCGATTATAAAAGGTTTAATATATTACATATCCGATTAAGCTTATATGGTACCGTCCTTATTCGTATATTATTATAATAAATCGTAATAATTTTATTAAACTTTATAAAAAAATAAGTACTTTTTTATATATAATATTAAAAATAGGTAAACTTATTTTACGTATACCGATCATAAAATTACGTATATCCGTTATCCGGAATATGGCGATATAAAACTAACCGTAAGGAAATACGGGTTTACGTAAATTAACGTTAATTGTATTTAATAACTAACCTTGTACTTTATTAATAATTATGACAAAATATTAACGCCAGCGGTAATTACGTACGAAACTATTTAACCGAATAATCGTTATTCGATATAAATAATTTTACTTTCGGAATAATCCGTACGGTACCGTCGAAAGGGCTGCCTAATATGGAAACCTTAATGCCGTAAGTCCTTAACTTCCGAACGATTACCTTCGTATTATTATATAAACCGCCGTCCGGATTAATATTCCGTAAAATTATGGTTAAAGCGTTAACTTTTAAAGATAACGTTAATAAGGGTAATCTATTAAACGTAAAAGTTCGTAAATATTCAACCGGAGGGATATTTTTTGCTGAATCGTTATTTTCGACGGTAACGTCGATAACCTGATATATACGTACGGGACCGGGTATCTTATTAAGCAGTTCTTTATTAATAATCCGTACGGTCTTATTTATAATCGTTAAAAAAGCCCGTAACCGGAAAAAACCGAAATTAAACGGCGTTCCGTTTAAAAGGCGGTTCGAGTATACGTAATTATATAAAGCTTTCGAATCCGGTACCGTAAGGATATAGCTAGGTAAATGGATATATCCGGATTACTACTTATCGTACGAAAGCCGCTTTAACTATTCCGTATACGTATGGTTTAGTTCGTTAATATGGCGAAATCGCATATTTCGAATAAAATATAATTGCCGTAACCGAGGCCATATATAAAAAGATTATAAGTACGCGTTAACGGTATAAATACGGTTATATCCGGACGTAACCGGAAGGATTTACGTAAAATTATTATTTAAAACGAAAAGGATCCCGTCGAATAAAAAATCTCGCGAACGTAAATTACGAAACATACGATTAATAATTTCGAAGACGAACCGGTACTATATAATAATTTTATTTTATATTATTAACGAAACCCGGAAAATAAATTTAACTAATTCCGTACCCTTTTTTACAGGATAAACAGAAATTTCGTTAACATTTAAAGAAATCCAGAATTTTAAGTAAGGCGTACGTTTTTTAAGTAATAAGATAGCGGCGATCCCGGACGAAGTTATATATAAAATAACGTTACCGTAAGTACGGTAATAATAATATAACGTTTTATATAAATACGTTTTACCGTAATTAATAAATCCTTAAAGATAAAAATTAATAACTTCCGAATCGGTTTCGATCGAATCCGTAATAATCCGGAAGTATTATTCTTGTTCGGCGGTTAAAGTACGTAAAATGGCGTCGGTTTCGGCGCGTTCGTATACAAAATTATACGTTTACGTATTATCCGGTACGGAATCTATATAATTAAAGGAATTTTAATCGAATTGGATCGCCGGAAATCCCGTAAACGAATAATTCCGGTTCCGGTTTATAAAACCTTATTCGATAAAGTATAAACCGTAATTTAGATAAAAATCGATTAAATTAAACGGGCAAAAGACGTATAAATTAATATAACGATATAAATTATCGCAAAAGTCCGTCCGGAATTGTTATTAAATACGAAAGAAATCGACGAATTTACCTTTAATTAAGGCGAAAATAAATAGCTTGCAAAATTATACGGGCATAAACGACCTTTTTTATTCGTAAAATGATTTACGTTAATATTTATTATCTTTAAATAAATTAAACTTTAAATAAATTTTTTAAAAAATTATATAAAGTTATTCATTAACCGTACGAAAATGTTCGAAAAAAGTTACGTTAGGTACGGTAATTAATAATAAACGAAAGTAAAACCGTTCGCCCGCCGAAGGATGAACGAAAATTATATGGCCGATAACCGTACGATTTTGTTTACGTACGCGTTACGTTTTCGATTTGGTATTTTATACGTACCGGGACGGAAAATCCTGGTATAGAACGGAACGGCATAAATTATCGATACTTTATACCGCGTTATATAAGAACTATCTTTGTAAAATTATACGAAACCGTTTTAATTACGAAAAAAGTTTATAAGTTTACGCGTATTAATTAAACAAAACTAAGTTTTCCATATCCAAATAAATCGTAAATTATATAATAATCAAATGTTAACCTTGGACGTAAAATTCGTACAGGTTTTAATATACTAATACGGGTAAGATATACCGGCCGTTAAAGTATAATACGATTTCGTCCATAATTTCGTCCTTTTGTATATAACTATATATAATTTTAAAGGTAATCCGATTACCATCTTTAGAAATATATTTATAGATATATTTAATAATATATACGGTTACGCATAACTTTATATTAATATATACCGAATACTTTAAGAAAAAAATAAGAAAATAAGAAACGACTTAACGGTTATTTATACGATATTATACGGCGCCGTACTTTTCCGATACCGTTCGTTCGATATAAGTACCGGTATCCCGTCGACGATAAAAAAGATAACTATTATTTCGTACGATCGTTATATTCGTAAAATCCTTAGGAAAAAGTTTCGTGTAAAAAAATTCATTTTCCGTACGGGCCGAATTTTCGGACGAACGAATAAATACGGCCATACAAAAATAACGAAAATTAACGCGTTTATAAGGTTCGTAAATTATCGAATTCGTTATAACCTTTTGTAACTTTCCGTCCGGATTTTAATTAAACGTAAGTATTTCCGCGCGGATAACGCGGTCGACGTTTTTTAACAAAATTAACCAATTACGATTACCCGAATTTAGAAAAATTAGGTAATATATATACGGAAATCTACGCTTTTAGTATTCAACAGTTCAAATAAATCCAAAATAACGATTAAAATAGTTTAGTTATATAATATTTCGTAATAATTTTTAAATCTTTATATAAAAAATACGGACGATAAAATCGGGCTTATTTTTCGGAACCTGCTTAAAATAAAACTCGTAAATAATTTCGGGTTATTTCGCGTTTATAATAAACGTAACGAATAAAAACGGACGGCCGAAACGTTATACGATAACTATAAAATCTTAATAACGTTATTATATAAAACGTTAATTTTTTATATAGATTGTAAATAATATAATATACCGCTTAACCCCGGATAAATCCGTATCGTTTTAATATAAAATATCCTGAAAGTTGACGTATAAAACCGCGCGAAATTTCGGCTGGTTTATATAGATATATTTTAAAATCTTTTATTCGATAACCGCCTAAATATTAACGACGTATTATTAAATTAGCCGATTAAAAGTAAATAGGATATGTTAATATCGTACGCGGTTAAATAAAAAGTAACGAAAATATTTACGCAAAATAATTTCGAACTTCGTACGATTATTACGAATATCGGTAACTTATAAAAACGTATTATATAAAATACGGTTATTCGGAAATATTAACGGATAAGATAACGGAACGTATAAAAAGTATTTAACGGGTACGCGAAAATAAAAAAACGTAATCCCGTTCATAGGATTACGTTACGTAAAAATAAAATTACGTTATCGTTTACTTAAATATATATCCGGAACAACTTTAATAATTTCGTCCGTAAACGGAAGATCTTTTCGGCGCTTATCCGCGCAAAGTTCGATAATAACCTACATATTTGGCCGTAAAATAACGTCGATTTGATTAAGGGAAAATCCGGACGTTTCTATACGGCAAACGGCATTTTCGAAACGGTTTCGTACGGTAATATACCGGTTAACATACGGATTACGGAACATAATCTTTTCCGAAAAGAAACGTATAATATCCGGGTCGAAACTTTCGTTTAAATCGAAACGTTATTACGTAATTTCGTACGGATCTAAAAAATATAACTGCGTATAATATAATGCGGTACTTTATTCAGGTTTTAACGGACCGGTACGATAATATATATATCTTTAAATTTAAAAATAATTCGGCTTACGGCTAGTTATTTATATATTAATTTCGGTATATTCTGTAAACGTAAAGAATAACGCGCTATTATATCGTTTAATATCGTAACGGAATTTCTATATACGGGATATATCCTAATTTAATAAATATCGTAAAAATTCGGGTAACTTTTCGAAATCCGTTAAAAAACCTGCCTAAAATAATAATAACCGCCGAATTTAACGTTTTCGCCCTTAAATCTTTTTAATCGTTCCTTTATTTAATATAAAGTTTCATAATGCTTATATGTAACTTATCCTATATACTTATAATCGTCTTGTTCCATACGTAAAATACTTTTAATAAAAAGCCAGCCCGGATAAAACGGAATTAAATTTTCTTCCGGAACGGACGCCGGGCGTACCATATTATTATCCGCGGAAAAAGGCATACGGTAAATCGAAATTTCGGCTAATAAGATATATACATAAACAGGTCCGTAAAAAAATGTAAATAACGGAATATCCAGTATAAAACAGGAAGCTTGTTTAATACGGCGGTTCCCGATTAACGTAGCAGGTTTATATAAAACCATACGCTTATATAATTAACGAAGTTCCGGATTATATAAAACCGGTTTAGCCCGAACCCGGGCCAAATAATGCGTATATATATTATATACCGCGTTATTAATAGGAATCTTAAACGAAAAACGAAAAAGGTAATATTTATTTCGGCTATAATAATAAATATTATTAAACATAATAATACGTATACGTATATATCGAATTAAATACGTACCAAAAAACGATACCGTAAAAAAAAAAAAAAAAAAAAAAAAAAAAAAAAGGGAAAACTTGAAGGTAATTAAAAAGGATAATTAATAAGAACTTATACGGATTTGTATGGTATCGTATGAATACGTACAGAATTATATGCAATTTTTTAAACTTATAAAAAGCTTAAAAGTTATTAAAAAAACCGGCGTAAACTTTAAAGTAAAAAAAAGGGGGGTGGAAAAAAAAAGCGGCTTACCCCCCCCTTTTTTTTTTCCCTTTTTAATACGTATAACTTTTATACGAATAAAATAAGTCCGTAAAGGTTTGTATAAAAAATAAATAATAAGGTATTAATTTTATACGTATATATATAATACGAATACGTATATAAAATAATTTAAAGAAAGGAAAATTATTAAAAGTTTAACGATTTTATATATATACATAATACGAATATATCCTTTAACCGTACGAAATTATTTAACGACCTATCTTTATATAATATTGCTAAATACGATACCGGAAAAATCCGTCCTAAATGGTATAGTAGCCGGCGGAATTAGGAAAGGGTCCGTATAAGTTCGTATAATTATAAACGTATTATTAGGGATTAATAAAATCTAGTAACTTTAACGCGTCAAAGATAAAAGGTTTATTTATAAACCCGTATTCGGTTAGCCTAAATATAATAAATCCGAAAGGTTCCGCATAATTTTATACGTAATCGTCTGGAATTTTAATTATAAATAGCGCCGTTAAAAGCGACGTACCCCGCCGTACCTATTCGGCTCGATATAATACCGTACGCTTTAATCGCTTATTAAACGTTTAGTACTGTCGACGTTAAGATATTACCGGATAGTTCGGGGCAAATTCGTACGGTTATAAAAATCGATATTTAGCTATATTAATTAACGTTAACCTAAGTTCGCTCTTAATAATAACATCGTATAAAGCTTTACGGCCGTTTTACCTCGGAATTGCTTAAGGTTTAATAACCGTAATACCCCGTACGAATCCGGCGGTAATATGCTAATTTCGATTTCGTCCGGCGGCGGTATGCTAACCTTGGTCTCGTCCGACGGCGGTATATTAACGTACGAAATGTTATTAAAGGAGCCTAATTTAGCCGTTTTAGCCGTTATAAATATCCCGGTTCGACTTTATTATACCTGTATAGTTTTAAGCGGTTCCGTACGTTCCTGCGAAACCTTATACAGCGAAAAGAATAACGATTCAAAAAAAAGGGCGTAAAACCCGAAAAAACCTTACTATTAGGGTTTGACTTCGCCGTTTTAGCCGTTACAAACGTCCCGGTCCGACTTTGCTGTACATATATAATTCTAAACGGTTCCGTACGTTTTTATAAAGCTTCGTACGGTAAAAAGAATAATGATTTAAGGAAAGGAAGGGTAAAAACCGAAAAACCCTTATTATCGGGGCTTACATATGTCGCCGCAGCCGCCGCCGGTACGCCGCTTTGGTCTGGCCGTTCTTGCTTATATCCAGACGATTCCGGACGGCCGCGTAAAACCCCGCGCAACCGTAAACATATATTTTCGAAATTATTATCATTATTACCCGAACCGTCCGACGATATCTTTACTATAAGGTTACCAAAAGCTGCCATACGTGCCGTAAACTCCGGCGTACGATCCGTAACCCTTACGGTACGGTCTTTTCGTAATTAAATACGTTCGTCCGGTTCCGGGTTATTTTGTAAAAATATGATATTATAAGGGCTTAACGGTATTGATTACGCTAAGATATTTTCGATATTAGGGAATTCGATATCTTGTACGCCGGCGGTTTTAAACGTACGTATTTAATCGGAAAATAAAACGGAAACTTAAAAAATCGTAATAAATACTAAGGTAACCTTAAATTTAGTAATAAAAGAATCGTATTAACAAGGAAGTTTCGGTTCCGGCGGAAATATCCGTATAGCCTTAAGCTGCTATTCTTAATTCCGGACGTAGACGTTTATATAAGTATAAAAGGCGGTAAGCAAAAAAATGCTACCCGAATATAACTAATTAAAATACGATTTCGTTCGAACGTAACGATAAAATATGCGGCTAACGAAAAGTTAACGTTAATCCTTGTCGTATTTATATATTTTATCGTTTAATTTTAATAATTTCTTAAAATAAAAAAATATATCCGTTATTTATTACTTAAAGTACGATAAAAAAAGGAAAATAATCGGAATTATACGTTTACTTATAACGGGAACATAAAAGCGGAAAACCGTAACAAAAATTATTATTAAAAGTAACCTTAATACCATTTTATACGAAAACGTAATTTTTATTACGAAAATATTTAATTTTAAGCCAAAAAATATAATAATAATAAAAAGTTTGTAATTATAACGGATTAGGTAATAAATACTTCGTACGCGTCCGATCAAGCTTAAACGCAAAATACGATAAACGTTTTTCCTAACGGTACAAAACGTAAAGACCTAAAAGGTCGAATGCCGCGGAAAGGCGTTACGGTATAACGTACAAAACGGTAACGGAACGTACGAACAAAATAAAATAAAAAGGGGAGGGGAAAAATCGACCCCAAAAAAAGCAAACCCTTCTTTTAACATAAACCAATATAAAGCAAACAAAAACGTATACCGTTATACGCCATTATATAGAACTATACGGATCCAGACGGATCCGTATACCGTTATACGAACGCGCTAGGTACGTATGGATTACGTCGAATAAAATAACGGTTTTTAGCATAGCTAGCAAAGCAAAGGCGATAGCGGAAAAGGTCGATCTCGATAAATAACACCAAAAGGAATTTTGCGTACGGCACCGTACGATACCGTACGGAATTAAGTTTAGGCCGTTTCTAGTAATATTTTGTTAATTTAGCGGATCCGTTAGTAGATATCGCCGAACGTTCATATAATGGACGCATATCGATAAGAACCGTATTATATTTCAGCCAGCCACGTTCGGATCCTGTCAGATATAGGGGACATCAGTTGTGTTGTTGTATTAGGTCAGTTGCAGGTGCTGTTGCACTCATACAACTTTAAGTAGCTTAGCTCCGGAACACATATGGGCCGATCAGTAGGTGACCTTTCCGTATATGGGGTGCGCTACGCACCCCTCAGCTAGCTGACACACCCCCTCAACGCCTTAAAGTATTCACGGCGTTAATCACCGCACTTCATCACTTTCTAAAACCACAGCTATCCATTCCACCTCTCCTCCGGCGATTGAATCCTCCTAATCAGCTAATTCCTCGTCTAAAATAACCCTCAAAGCTTTTCTCCGCTAATCCAGGGCTTCGGTAATATCCATCAATCTTAATTGCTTTTTAAAATACCTAAAGGTTTCTCGTAACAGGGCTTTAATTAATCCATCAGCCAGCATGTTACCCGTAGGTATATAATCCACTTTAATCAGATCCCTCTCTGCTACCTTTCGTAGCTAATGGTTATATATATCCACGTACCGTAACTTTATTTATAAAAGGGCGACGTCGGCGTTAATCAACCATATCGTCTATTAATTGTCGTACTACATATTTAACGGTCCTACCTTTAAGCCAATTCCTAATTTTTTAATTAATTTAAAGTTAAACAAAGTTTTTTTTGTAACCTACGTAAAGGATAACAACTTTATTTCGGTTATAAAAGTAGTTATTATGTTTTGCTTATTCGTTCGCCATTTTATCATTTTTTCAAATAACTTTATAACATAACCTAAAAGCTTTTTCGATCGATTATATTATCTGCGAAAAAGGTATCGTTTTAAGTATCCAGCGAATCCTTGCCGCCGAACTATAACGTTAACGTTTTGGTACCGGTTAGGTATAATATAACTCAATCCGTTATTATATAATATACGTTATTAAGGTTTAGGTTAAATCGTATAAATCGGGATATTGTAAAAGATATATCGGGTTACGTATTAACTATAACGTATAAGATAAAACCGATCTTTTTCTGGTATCTGTTAACAAAGCTTAAATAAGCTAAATTAGAATTCGGTAATAATTCGATTTTTATTATAAATATCTTTAGGAAATTATTTAGGCTTTCTTTAAGGATTAGGTTAATTAGCTTATTTATAAAGTTAGATTAAGATAACCAAATCTTTTTATTAAATTTATTTTTAATTACTTCGATTCCGAGAAATTATTATAAATCCTTACCTTTTATAAGGGTATACCGTTCCTGTACTTATTATATTAACTGATCGACGAAACCTTAATCTTCCTTACGATATGCCGTAACAATATCGTCGACGAAAAAAAAAAAAGTACCCTTTAACAAATGAAATAACAAGATTCGTAAGAAACAAAGTTAAAACCCAAATCTTTTAAAGTGTCGGTAAAGTTCTTTTGCTATAATAAAAATGATTCTTTTAATTTATATAATACTTTCCTAAGTAAAAATATCTTACCACGGAATAAGTAACCTCAGGGCGTTTTTATGTATATTTCGTAAGGTAAATTTACGTTAACGAAAGTATTTATAGCGTTATATTGCTTAAGCTTTAGGTTAAACTTAGTCGCAATAACGATTAGGGCTCGAAACGACCTTCCAGCGAGTGTGGATGCGTATGTATTGCCATAAGCGTTTTTAAACTGTTAATTATTTCGTACGACGAAACGGGCTTTGCATTTCTATAGCCAGCCATGCTTGTTGAACTTGTAGACGTATATTTACATATACCCTAGGACCTATTTCCTTTTAGCAGAAGACTGATTAACAGCTTTTTAGGACTGTATTTTTTTGTGGCTTTGTAAGTAAGCCTTTTTGGCTTCCTTAAACATCTCCTTTAAAGGGTGTATATTTAGCTTTTTATGGTTTCGCAGTAATGGCGGTAGATCTTGCTTATGTATCCGGCTTTTTGGCCTAGGTACCTTGTATGCTGTTGTATTAAAGCCTTTCCGATTAGGATAGCGCGTACTTTAGGTCTTTATTTTCCTTAAAGTTTCGTAGCTTACCGGCCGGTTACTACGCATACTTATAAAGTGGGTTATTCGTTTTGCATTAAATGCGGCCTTCCATATTTTGTGGTTAACTTTGGTAATATTCCTGTAGTACGGAACGTACGGGGAGGTAATTTCGACCCGTAAGGTACCTTCGTTTTTTACCGTTACTTTAGGTTAAACAGTATAATAAAAGCTTAAGGCTGCCTTTATTTTTTCCGCCGGCGTAATGATCGTAGCAGTTATTAAGGTAAACGTGGGTGGTGGTAATGATTTAGGAGTCGGAAGTAGTTCGAATATAGCGGTTATATAAGGGTGATTAGTTTTATGCGAACAGGCTTATTTTTTCTTATTCCGTACGTTTTTTTTAACGTTTGTATCATTCTGGAATTATTTTTTCTGCCTAGCCGGTAATTAAATTGTTTTACTTAGGTTTTTATTTTCCTTTTGTATGTATATAAGGTGGTTATTGGCTTAATTAGGTATTTTTACCTGTTGGAGCAATTTTTGCAGCTTATTTTCCGTAATATGAAAAAGGTTGTTTTTAAGGTTTTTAATATTACCTGAAAAAGTGGCTTTTTCGTTAAATTGTACGTTTCGAATGGTAATAACCTTATTGATTAACGGATTTCAAATCTCGTAGATATTGGTAAATCGGTAACCGACGAGGAAGTTAATTTATGCTTTAGGATTTAACTTTTAAAGTGTCTGTTTTTTTTTTATGGTAGCGGTTGTTATAACGTAGGTTATATAACCATAAGCTCGTAGATGGGCCTTTTGGGGCTTCCGATCGAGTACTGTAATACCGTTTTTATATGCCAAGTAAGTGTAATAAACCTTATATGGGGTTTGCTAAAAGAAAGCGTATTTGGGGGTACGGTTATACAGATATACTGCTGTTTTGAAAATGTATATAATTAGAAACGCTGGTAACTTAGCGCTATTTTGTATCGTAATCGCTTTTTCCTTAATTACATCCCTTAAGCGCTTTGTACTTCCGTTCTGGGCCTGGGTATATGGTGTTAAAGGCTTAAGTTTGATACTGAAAAGAGGCGATTGGAATATATTTCGAAGTTGGTGATTTTTTAAGATTTCGTTATCGCATTCGATTACTTATAAAAAGACCTTGTTTTGGTTTTTTAGGATTTTTAGAAAGTATCGAAACGTTATGATTAATATATTTTATTTTCCGTTTTTAAAGTAGGTATCCTAGATGAATCCCGAGTATCTGTCGGTGGTAAACATAACGTATCTGTATCCTTCCGGGTTTTCTTCGAAGTTTGTAAAGTTGATGGCGATTTTTTGTCCTGATCGGGAAGTTCCTTTCCGTAGTTCGCGACGTATTTGTTTCTTGGCCTTCGCTTTGTTATATGTTTAATATTCGATTATTGTAGAACCCTTTAGGCGGACTCCCTTTGTATAGGACTGTAATTAAGCGATTATTTCGGGGCCTGGATAGCTTAGTTTTAGGTGCCATATAGTATCGTTACCTGTACGTGGTGGTCTTTTCGTTTATAAGTTAACGTTTCGTTTGTAGGTAGCTAAAGCTGTATGGGTAGCTGTTACGTTAATATTTTCGATAACGAACTGATTAAACTTGTTTATTAACGTAGTAATTACTTAATTATATTTATTTCGAATAAAATTGTTAGTTTTTCGGTTATCCTATTAGTACCTTTTTTTTCGAAGTTGTCGAAATGATATTAAGTTATACGCAAATTTTTCGTAATAGGTAACGTCGTATAAACGTAACGCTTTTATACCGTTAGGATTTCGAAGTAACATATTAACCTTTTTATACTTCTTAATCGGTACGAAGTTATTGCTTACGTATATTCTGTTACCCTGTACGGTTAGTCTAAAGTTTAGGAACCTGCCGATAAGGTTAAAGATATATATCGTGAACCTTAAGTCCAGAATGGATGAATTTTTTAAGGGGTAAGATAAAACGTTTATCGCGCCGCGTTAATTAAAAATTAAGAAGTACGTTAGGATTCGTTTTATTTTTTTTAAAAGTTAATCTGTTTTTTATGTAATCAGTTTGTTTATAGTTTTTAATAAACGGTTAATTTTTTCCTTTAAGGATTAATTAAAAGTAATCCGTTTCTTAATTATAGTTTTTATTACTTCGTTAAATTTAAATTATGCTGGAGCTTTGTTAGGGAACGCATAAAAGCATTAGGTTAGCTTATGTAACGTGTTTAAGTACGCTTTATAACGGATGCTTTGTACGTTCGATTTTTGGCGTTTTCGCTTACTAATGTTTCGGTTTGTTTGAAAGCCTTTATAACCGCCTTGCTTCGGCCTTTATCCAGGGGCCTTACTTCGTAACTAAAGGTTAAATGGTTTAGTTTCTTCCTGATCAGGATCGTCCTGATTAAATAGGTCCGTAAGAGTTCCGTAAAACGTTAGAAACGTTACCTTGATATTTCTTGATATAAATAAGGGATAGGTTATAACCTAATAATCCAGAAGGTTAGCTATTACCTTTTGGTAATTGATTATACCGCTGTCGATCTTAGCCTTTTTTATTATCTGGAAAGTTATTATCCAGGTTTTCGTAATGGGAGCCAGAGCTGTATATAAGTCGTTAACCTATATAACCGTTATATTCGTTTCTGGGATACCGTATTGCTGTCCCTGGGTTATGATCTTTTGTTACCTTACGATCCATTCGTCCAACCTTTTGCCGGATTTCGAGGTTTGCTTTAACCTTTCGCGGTATTTTCGTTAGGTATTAATTAATAACCTGGTATCGTATATTTTGCCGGATTCAGCTAGTTTAACGTACTATTTTCGTAAGTTTTTCCTTAGAAAAAGATTTGTTTTTTTGATCGCTGGAAATATAGATTTTAGGATTTATTTCGTAAGTTTGCTAACGCTTTTGCGGAAGGTTTCGTACTTCCGATTTTTGTAGGTATATGCCGCGAAGTCCTAAATGTAAACTTATTTGCTTTCGGTAGTTATTTTAAGGGTATTTATCGGATGGCCCGTTAAATCGACTTTTTCGACTTGTATAGTTCTTTCGGTAGATAAATTAGCTGTTCGAATCGTTATCTAACGGACTAGTTTCTTTGGGTAAGAGGATATTTCGGGGTTTTTAGGTCTGGTAGGCCATAAATCGTTCTAATTAGGATTAATAAAGTCCTAAATATTAAACGCGTACGCTTTAAATTAAAATTCGCTTTTAAATCGATCCTAATCCTTAGGTTCCTTGTAGATAATTAAGGACGTCGACTGTTCGGTTGCCATTGTTATTATTTAAAATATATGGATAATTGCTACTGATATATAGCCTATATTATCTTAGCAACAGCTGATTAATTGATATATACGCGAATTAAGCGAATAAGACTCTTAATTGTCAGATATAGGGGATATCAGTTGTGTTGTTGTATTAGGTCAGTTGCAGGTGCTGTTGCATTCATACAACTTTAAGTAGCTTAGCTCCGGAACACATATGGGCCGATCAGTAGGTGACCTTTCCGTATATGGGGTGCGCTACGCACACCCCAGCTAGCTGACAGATCCAGCCACTTTCGGATGCATACAGTCTCGCAGTTTCCTATGGCGCAGGAGCTATTTTATATTAGAGTAGATATCATGCTTTTTCGGTTTTCAAATGCAAAACATGTCAACTTTAAGACAATTGGGCTCCTTTAGCAGTATATAACAATTGAGGTAATAAGAGTAATATTATTATAAAGCCTTCGATCAAGGCAATTTAATTATAAAGTCTGTTTCTTTTTGCGATTTTATTTGGCTACGATATCGAGGGTACAACTGAATTCGGAAGGGTTGAAGCATGGAGCTGTTAGTAAGGCTACTCAGCAGGGAAACAGGATTGGTATACGCAACATCTGGGACCCATACATTTTAGGTGCGTTCCGATATATTTTCGATCTCCCGAAACAACGCACGGTTTTTCGCAAGAGCCACATACTAACACTTCGATGTCTATATAATAGCTTCCATTTTTAGCCCAGCCCCTGCTAGCCCAGTCTTTTCTACATCACTTTGTTAATGATTTACTAAGAAATTAATGTAGCTGTTACTAACCTGCGAAGTAATGCAAGGCTTCGAATTGGACGATTACGCGTTCCGCAACATACATATGGAAATAACACCTACTTCAACACCAAGAATGTTCCTTAAGATACCCTAAAGTCGTCCACCAATATCCACCGATGGCCATCCATTTGAGGATTTTGCCAGTTCCATCCATATATTTCTGTATAGCGGTGGATGGACGTCAACCCACTCCACGGGGGTGGTTGGTGGCGTAGATTGCGTTGCTTCGACCTCTGCTCTGGGCGGCTCGCGACCGCCTTACGGCGCCCGGCGTTAATAACTACTACTACTACTACTACTACTACCACGAATGTGCCTGAAAGGTGTCAACTAGACCAACTCAGTGAACAGATCATTGAGTTTTTGTTGCTCGAAGCCATGGCTGATAAGCTTGACGAAACCAGTCTCGCCAAAGCTGGACAGGAGCTCGTCAACGAACTGCTGGTGCTGCTCCTTGGGGCCTGTGGTGAAACGGCTCAAGTCCAGTGCTCGACGCATATTGGCAACGGCGAGGAGGATGATATGTGTTAAGATTATATCCAGAACATTTCAGACACAGCTGAAGGCGAAGTCTGTTAGCTAGGCTTTGGCTTAGTTAGGGTTGCTACTAGTGGAGATCGCTCTTTGTATCCTCCGGTACAGCTTTCTTTCAGTTGTAACTGTTTTATGTGCATTTAAGGAGGTTTCGCAACCCTCCCTTTTCAGACAGGACCTTTTAGAGGTCAACCTGATAATATCCTTCTTCTTCAGCCATATATGCGTCAGTGTATGATGTCAGGGGCTCATAATATATCGCGTTGCGGTTGGGGTGGCGCGTTAATGGGGTGGAGCGTTATGGGGCTGGTTGGGTTAATATGCTTAGCAGCTAAAAAAAGGGATTAATCTGTCGGCAGATAGTGCTTTCAAGTGTTGCCGGCTGGAGGGTCTAGGCTGCAGGATGCTGCCTGGGACACTCTTTGTCCACAGAACTGTAACGAACCTGTCATACATCCACCTGGAGGTATGAGCAGTATCCGAAATGGGGTCTTGATTTGCTGGTAACAATAGGGCGAGGAATGATTTGGGGGTCTGTTCGTTAAAGAGATTTGCGGACTCTTCCCATAGAAGAGAACTAGCTGACAAGACGGGCGCGTTGCGCCCGTAACCTCTCCGCTTTAGTTCTAAGCATATTTAGCTGCTTACGTAATCGTACATATCAACTTCCAAGCATAATATTAAAATAAATTGTACGCTATTATACACCACCTCATTAAAAATCAAACGGGCTAAACCCCCGTTTTTTTTTTTTTTTTTTTTCATATAGATTTTCAAATATATACGTAAGTATATAAATTAAAAGGCGCCGGTAGTCTGTGCGTACAACAGACCCATTAAAAACTTGCTCATATTTATATTCGCACGCCTATTATAATTAGCTTCTTTTTTAAAAAAAAAACCTTTATAAAAGTATAAGTAATTTAAATTAGCTACAATTTATTACACAATCGTTTTTATATTTTCTACCTATAATATTTACAATCATAAAGCCGAAAAGATTTAAACAGTAATTTTTTTTTTAAAAAAATCGGAATAGCTTTTATGTTTTCTTGGCGGACAGCTTCGCGCGGCCTTACTGTAACGTCGTTTTTGGCTTGCATTTTACGTTCCTTCCTAACCTTATATAAACTCATTCTTACTCGTCTCATTTTGTTTTACATCCCTTCTTAGCAATTCTTTTTAGCTTATATAGTTTCGTACGTATATGTATATCTGCTAACGTATTTTTAAGTTTTCTTTTAAGTTTTCTTTCTATATTACGTATAATTTCGTACGTTAATTTGTTCGTATATATAAGTATAAAGCCGTTCGCTCGTAGGCGGTCGCGTAAGTTATATTTAATTTTAAGGGCATAAGTAAGGGCGGACCCGTCCTTATAAACGTGAACGTAACTTAAATACTCGATCCGGCCTTACTTTATAAAGGATCGGCCAAATTTAGATGCGACTGTACGTAATCGGGTAAAAAGGTATAACAGGCCGAAGCGTCGTTTTCGCCCGTACGAAAGTCTACGGCAATATTTAATAACTTACAGAAAACCACGGATCTCTCAAAATCGTTTAGCGTCGTATATTTACTTCCAGAACCTGAAAACGAAGATGACGGCGAGGGCGTTAAAAAGCCCTTACGTAAGCGTATGAAGCTGTTTATTAACATTATTAGCTATATTACCCCGGCCAACTTAAATTAACCGTATAATCCCGTAAAGCTTAGTTTGTAGATATACGCGCGCGCTCCCGAGAGCACAGTCTGTCAGATATAGAGGACATCAGTTGTGTTGTTCTATTAGGCTCGTTGCGTGTGCTGTCGCACGCGTGCAACTTTATATAGCTTAGCTCCGGAACATATATGGGCCGATCAGTAGGTGACCTTTTCGTATATAGGGTGCGCTAAGTACCCCCCAGCTAGCTGACACACCCCCTTAACGCCTTGAAGCATTTACGGCATTAATCGTTACATTTTATTACTTCCTTAGTCATAGTTATTTATTTTACCTTTCCTCCGGCGATTAAATTCTTTTAATTAGTTAATTCCTTATTTAAAATAACTTTTAAAGCTTTTTTCTATTGATTTAAGACTTTTGTAATATTTATTAATTTTAATTGCTTTTTAAAATACCGAAAAGCTTTTCATAATAGGGCTTTAGTTAGTTTATCAGTTAGTATGTTATCCGTAGATATATATTACCTCATCGAGATCAGGCCCTATTTTTGAGGTTGTCGCTGCGCCTGTAGCGCAGCCGTGGCTAGAGCTTTCTGTTAAGAAGTAGCTGCAGGGGTCTAATATATTAACTAAACCCTTTTAAGAAACCTTTCCACAAAAACACCAAAACGTCAAAAATATGGCCTGATAGCAAGTTGTGACTTTTTCGCTCCGTTCTAAGCAGTCCTATATAAATCTTTAAAAATTTTCAATCCGAACTTCTTAACGATAACTTTAATGTAATACCACCTATTTTGTAATTTCGAAAAGTTAATATAAAATTAAAATCTTTGTCTCCCTATATATTTTTAGTCTTAATTAAGACGCGATTAATAAAACGCGCCCGAAAAAATAACTGAAAATTGCGTTTTAAGAATATCTTAACCTTTAACCCCTTTTACGGCAGCACGATAACAACATAACCTTATAAACTAAAATAATAATATATAAGGCTTAAAATTGCTTATAATAAACCCTGAAATATATTTTCGTTTTAATTAACTAAGTATAAGTAATATACTAAAAGATTTAAGGTATATATTTTAAATTTCAAAAACTTAATATTTTGAAACGATACGTTTATTTTTATTTAATAGCTTTATCGGTCTTTTGCTAATATAAACGTAATCTATTTATACGCTAACGTTATATATATAGCCGATAATTATATAGAAATTTTACGCCGTCTGTTTGTTCGCCTTATATTAAATACTATGCTTAACGGATAAGGCTGTATTTTACGGAAGGAATAAGTAAATACGGTATATAATTTGTTAATCGGAAAGTTTAATATTTTTTTTTTGTTATTATAATAAGTTTTAAAAAGTTTTTAATTATTTAAACCTTTTTTTAATAACAGACTTAGTTATTATTTAAATCGTATCTTTAATTAAATTAACTGAAAAATAACGAACTTTTATATTAACAATATTATATTTTGTTCTTATTTTAATATCCGCGGAAACGAAGAAGCTCGATTTAAAAATATTCGAACGTATAGTTACCGGATAACATAATTATATTAGTTTTAGTTTTAAATAATTATTAAACGATTAGTTCCAGATTATTATATTAAATCTTATTTTCGAATAATAATATAGCTTAATTATTATTAATAAAGCATATTTATTATCAAAATAAAAATAGTTTTTAACCTAAATATGTTAATATTTATAACTTACGTTTTACCTTTCCTATTTACGTATATTAATTTACGTATATAACAATTAAAAATAATATTATAAAAATATAAATACAAAATATAAAGGTTTTAATAAAGTTAAAAGTTTAATTAAATACGGTTAGAAAATAAAAGTCCGGCGTTTTAATATCGATCGCCTTAAAATTAATATTATTGTTTTTTTAATATTTAAAAGTTAACGTTCGACTTAAATATACTTAAATTTCCTGTTAGTTAATATACCCGTATTATTAAATAATATCCTTTAAATTTGGCTTCATAACTTACGTATTATTACCAAAATTATTATTTATGTTAATAAGAAAGTAAACATTATGGATATTTATAACTATTTAATTAAAACTATAATAAGCCGAGAATATTTATTAAAAGTTGTAAAAAAGGTTATTAAGTTTTATAATTCCGAAATGCCTTAACGTCTCACACCACCTCGCGGTACATACCATCTCACGGTACATTTTTTGGCACCTCGCAGGAACGAAATCAAATAAAGCAACCACAACGCTATAAATCAATTTAAACTAGTCGGATTCTTCTTCGTTAAAGGTATCTACAGCTTCTTCACAAGTGCGCGTATTATATCCGGGCTTGCCGCAAACGCCACACTTCCGTTCTTTCGTTTCAACCCTTTTACGACGATTACCTTCAGCCGTTATTAGCTGGGATTTTTTATCACCCCCTTTTTTCTTGGCCAGAAAAACTTATCCTTTTTTTATAATAAATATTCCTTTTTCTTAAAAACGTTTATTTTTAATCCTTCGGCGTTTGTTAAAAAGATAATTCGTTTCGCATAATTAGGCGGTTTCTTCCCGAAAAAGTGCAACTTTATGCAAAAGTAACAAATTACTTTTAATCAAAAGATTAACCGATTTAACCATTTTTGTCGGCGAGCTGCCCTAATGATTTCTGATTTTTCTTTGTAAGTAACGTCCTTGTTTCGTTATTTTTTAAATATTTTTAAAAGTTTTTGCGGGAGGGGAAAAAATAGAACCGGCAAAAGTAAGCGGCAAAACGGTCGGCATAAATATAACTGGAGGAATTTTTAATTCGGAAAGGACGTTATTAAGATTAAATAAAATAAACTTAGCTTTTACGAATCCAGCTTTGATATTATCGGACGTTATGGCAACTTTAAACGCGTTATAAAAGCCGGTAAGGAAATTTTCTTTCGCGATATGGGTATGGTAACGTCGTATTAAAATTTCGATATAAAACAAATAAGCGCGTTTTAAAACGAAAAAATAAGATACGTTAAAAAGTTAAAACCGATAAGAAGAATAAAAAGGTATGCAAAAAGTAATAATATCGTTATTTACGTAATATTCTTCGAATTTTATCAAATAGTAATTTTCGTAACCGTCGAAGATAAAAAGGCGTTTCGTTTTTTTCGTACGCGTCCGAATATATTTATCGAAATGTTGGATTTATTTTAAATCTAATTCGTTCGTTATTTAATTATTATAATTAATACCGATTTTTTAATCGGTTAATAATAAGTTATCGCGATATTAAAAATTAAAATAAATTTTTTCCGCCAAAATAATAAATAACGGTATAACTTAACTTTATAAATTAACAGCCTATATAATTATAACTTATTCCCGATTACCTTATTACGTTTATTTAAGTTTTTTACGTTTTTCGGTATTTGTAATTATTATACCGTAAGTTATTAAAAATCCCATCAAAAAGCTTATTTCGTTAAAATTATAAATATTCTTTTTTATAATACCGTATTTTGTAATTATAACCCGAATAAATTTAAACTACTTACGAAATACTTTTAAATCTTTACATAATACTTTTTAATAATCGATTTTTCGATTTAAACGCGTTTTAAGTTTATTTTACCGTTGTATAAATTTCGACACTTAATTAACCTTAACGCGTTCCGTAATACGTTAGGCAAATAACAAATTCGCCATATCTTTAACGTATTAAAGCCGGACAGGAAACGCTTACGTATTTAGGTTAAGAATTTGGTTAATAATCGATTTTTTTTTGGTCGGAATTAGATTTTGCAAACTGGGAATAATATCGGTTCGGACGCGTCTACCGTTAATTCGTAATCTTAAGGTAATAAATGGAACATCATAAATAGAATTAAACTTTTTATAACTAAGTTTCGGGTTTCTCTTTTTAGCCTGAACGGCTAGGTTTATTTTCGCTTCTTTTGTAAGTCGTTCCATATTATGGTTGTTGAGAAATAAGTAATTGAAGTTAGATAATTGGAACGTTGGAAAAAGTGTACCGCGAGGTGGTATGTACTGCGAGGTGGTGTGAGACGTTATAGGAATTAAGCTTACGTATATAACAAATTAAAGTAACTTAATAATTTTATTCGTATCGAAATATTTATTATTACTTTTAAATTAAGTATGCATATCTCAGATATTAATCGGGTAATATAATAAAAAAACCGAAAACCTTTTCGATAAAAGATTTATAATAACGATTTAATTAAGCAGTTTATAATTATAAACGATTTAATATAGTTAGCCGTAAATAAATTATTTTGTTTATAATTTATTAAACGTTCGATAGGCATAGAACTAAGCTATTTGCCGCAAAAAAGATTAAAATAACGAAGAAAAACCAGGTCCGGCATATTAAGGAGAATACTACTTATAAAAACATAAATATTTTAACGGAAATCGACGTAACCGGCTTTAATAAGAAAGAAATAATACGTAATTTATCGCGAACGATTTTAATTAAAACGAAAATAAAGCCTTAATGGTATATATTATTTAACGGCGAATATATACGAAAAGTGATTTTAATCTATTTAAAAAATAACGAAGTTATTATAGTACAAAAGAACCGTAATAACCTTATTCCGGTTAAACTGTATTATAATTTATGTACGTTTAATTTTATCCGTATACCCGAACTTTCGAATTCGAAAAGATTTATATAAAAATAATTAAAAGCCGGTTTATTAAAATGGGTTACTTAAGAAATAATCGAATCTTAATATAAACGACGGATAAACGAATTATTTTTTACGCAGTCGTTTTCGCTTAACGGTAAAGAAGTAAAATAAACGTTTATTTTTATTAAACTGAAACAGTCCTTATTTAATACGTTTTTAACCAGGTTAAACGAAATTAAAAGTTTTTATTTAATTCTAAATATAGTTAATTTAATTAAAACGGTTTTCGAGTTTGATAAATAGTAATAGTAAAACGTTTTAAAAGATCGACTTTTTTTGCGTTTTATTTAATTTACGAAAAAGCCGTTTTTTTATTTTATAAAAAGTACGAGAAACTTTTCCTAAAGGGCGGAATTTGTTTAACTTAAAATAATAGCGTTATATTTTCATATTTCGAACCGATTTATATAAAGTACCTACTATTGTTATATTATAAGCTTAATAAACGTCGGAAAAAATCGTAAAGCCGCCGTAAATTACGCGTGGTCTTAATTAGAGTACGTTTTATATAACCGTTCGGTTTAAATTAGTCGTTAAGGATTCGATTATAATCCTAGCTATTTAAATATTAAACCGGTATACGATTTATACGTTTTCGTAATTTGGGGTCGTAAACCCGGTTATCGTAACGCTTATATCCGTACGCGTAATTTGTAATATTTTAAATTATTTTTATTAAAAATCGCCTTTATTTTTATTATTTATAACGTTAACTTAAGGTTTATATTCCCTTAATGTTTCCGATTTACCAGAGCCGCTTTTGTTATCGTATTTATATTCGTATAATTCGTTTATTTTTATATTGTTACCGGAGTCGCCGGTATTACCAAAAGGCGATAATATACAACCAAACGTTATAAATAATATATCTGAAAATAAAGCCGACATAATAATTCTTATCGAAGTTATAAAATTACGCGTTAAAAATAAACGGTTTTTATCCGATAATAATAATAATTGCGATATTAAATAAAAGATTAAAAAACGAAACCCGGCCGGTTTTAATTAAAACGAATAATAAATAACGTATTCGATTTCGAAGCGGGGTTACAGGCGTTAATAAATAAGGTATATTAAAGGTTAAAGCGGACGTTTTAACTTTTTATGGCTTTTAACAGTATATCTTCGAATTTGCTAAAGTAAGGGATATTATAAGTATACTTCGCCAGCTTACCTACGTTCTAACGGAATAAGCGTCGCGATATATTAAAGGTCGAGGCGAACGTTTTAACTTTTTACGGTTTTTGACGCTATATTTTCGAATTCGTTAAAGTAAGGAATGTTATAGGTATATTCTGCCAGCTTACTTACGTTCTTATGAGATATAAATGTCGCTTTAAAGTCCGAAATTATATCCTTTTTATATTAAGATAATTTAATCGCATACTAAAATTATTAAATAATGTAAATAATATTATTAATATACTTTTTACTTATTATATTCGCTTAATTAATTTTAAATTCGTGAAGTGATTTATAAATATTAATTTTTCTTAATTCGGATTAATTATATATTATTATGAATATATAATAAACCTTATAAGTTAAGGAAATTAACGAATTTTAATATAATGCGTTATAAATTATATTTTTTAACTTATATTCCTTAATTTATAATATAGAATTAATAATTTTTAAATCCTCTTTTCCGGTTTCTTTTTTCGAATTTATCGTATTAACTTTTAAAATATTCTTATCCTTTTTAACCCTTAAGGTATTTTAGTTCGGGTCGATTAATTAACGTAAAGAATTAATTATACGAGTAAATAAATATTATGGATAATTTTTAGCTAATATTAAATAGGCTATTCTTTCGTTATAAATATAGCTATTCCGACGTCCGCTTTTCTTTAAGTATTAGATCGAAATATTTAAGATTCCGGTTTTATAATAAATCCGGAGCTTTTACGTTTTGTAATTTTGTTTTTCCGTAACCGTAAGTGGTATTTTTTGGAACCGGCTTTTTGGTATCTTTTTTTAAGGTTTGTTACATACGTTTAATTTTTTTGGCTGGGGATTTTAATAATTGC
Source organism: Monosporascus ibericus (assembly GCA_004154915.1). Classification (NCBI taxonomy): domain Eukaryota; kingdom Fungi; phylum Ascomycota; class Sordariomycetes; order Xylariales; genus Monosporascus; species Monosporascus ibericus. The sequence continues at coordinate 50,494 of QJNU01000553.1, forward strand.
GGTATTTTTATAGCAGTTAATTTAAGGTCTTAATTAGTATTTCCGGATCCCCGTCGTATATTTCGTTACGGTTTTGATAGGGATTTTATTAATAATAAATTTGTTAAATAAGTGATTTCGTCGAAATCTTAAATAAATCGTTTATTAATAGGTATCTTAGTAGGTACCTTAAGTTATAATTTATCGATATTTCCGGCTGCGGCTTTTAAAACTTTTTTTAAGGTGTAAAACTTATAGGGGTACGGGGTTTTGGCTGTTTGGTACTAGGTTATTTCTTTTTTAACGTAATTGGGATGGCGGATAAATTTCGGAATTCTTTTATATTGGAATCCTATATAGGTAAACGAAAAGTTAAACATGATAAATAACTACTAAATGCTTTAACGTTAATACCGAATGTGTTACGATACCTATAAAGCTAATCTTTGTACATAATAATTTATTCGTTATAAGTTTACGAATAAAGGCAAATTTTTTTTTTTTTTTTTTTTTTTTTTTTTTTTTTTTTTTTATTATTTT
>QJNU01000554.1:0-50970 GCA_004154915.1 Monosporascus ibericus
GTTCCCCACACCCCCCCCCCCCCCCCTTCTTTCTCGTCTAACTATTCGTAGGAATTTCCAATGGCCCGACATGCCCCAGGACAAAACGCACGTCCGAGATGTGCTCATCGAGTGGCAAGCATACTTCAATCCGGTCGACATCATGGCATATGGCGATCCAGAGTTCCGTCTCGATGAGACCAAGACATTGATGAAGCAGGTCATCAAAAAGCTTGCCACCAGGGACGCCGACTCTTCGGGCACCGAGGCGAAGCAAAACCAGGGCCGCTTCCTGTGCGACGTCCTTCTTGCCTTTGAGAAGGACATGAAGAAGATGAAGATCATGGGGCAGGCCATGAGTGCTAAGGGGGACGACTTCGTCCGGGTTGCACCGTACAATGTAGATGGGATGGAGTTTTACATGCCGAGAGACGAAGAGGGGACCGATGCTGACGACGGCGCTCTTACGTTTATGAGGTCGACCATGGTCGCCTTGGCCAAGCTGTACGTGGCCTGGAAACAAGTCACTCCGGCCCCGGGTTCAGGACAGTCAGAGCAGGTCGAGAGAGCGAGAAAGGTGCTCTGTCCCGGTTGCACTTGATTGTGAGGGTCCTACGAAGACGGAGCCGTATCTCACAGGTAATCAGGATTCGTGTGTTCGAAATCTTGTCTGGTGCACATCTCCCTATTTCCAACAGTAGCTAGACTCTATCCGGGGCTGCGTCCCCCAGTTGCGGCTGTATTTCCCTTCGACGCGATATCCATTAGGTAGTATTGAATTCACTTGCTTCCAGTTCACACTTTATGCGTCCGTCCTTGTCCCTAGCGACGCGTGCACCGATCGTGAACGTTGACAGATATCACGGCTGTTGATGCGGCAACACTAGCCATGCTTAGCTTGAATGACGGGAGAGCCGGAATTTGCTGACAAGTGTACCCGGGTGCTCTCAAGATGGTATGGGCATTATACGACGGGAAAGCTCTAAAGCAAATGGTTGACCAGATCTCCGGATTTCTCGATCCAAGGCAATCCCCGTCGCGGCCTTCTATCATGGGTTGGCCGAGATCGAGATTAAGGAAATGAAGGGTAAAAGAAGCTTATCGACTACCAAACGGATGCGGCATAGGGGGAATCGATGCGGCTTTGTCGGAATGGGGCGATACGGAAGATCAACGCGATTACGGGGAGGAACTCTGCCAAGCATATCAAAACGGAGGGTAGTCCATCTCGGCAACAGGTTTACCGAGGAGCCTTATATTAAAGATTCTAGCCAAGATATAGAAGATGAATTAATAAAGGCGGCAGCGCAGAAAGGCGAGTATGAAATCAAGATTAAAATACCTAACTACTCCACCCAATAGGCTAACACTGTGGACCGAGTTTGAGGAAACATAATCGGAATTGTCACGTTGTCAATCAGCGCCGAACCCATAGATGGCATTATTAGTACTTATACTCTTCTAGGTATCTTTCTCGGTCTGCGTTCATCTCATGGCAGTCCCTGTCAAGAAGCCCGGACCAAACGTGCGACTGCTCGCGTCTGGTGGAGGCGCGTGCGCGCGAGGTCTCTTTGCCCTACTGCGTGGTACTATCAGTATCTTTCGAGTCACCGCAATTCGGACGACCACAGCGATCTATCACCTACGCAGAACACGAATAAATGCCGAATCCGAGCGATGGCGTCACGACGAGCATGGTCTGTTACTGGCAAGAACGTCCTGAGTGATGATTGAGGGATGTCCAGATCCAGTAACTTCCTATTCGATCCTTAGTTCTCTATCGGTAGTCCCAAGGCGACCGGAACATCACTTAACAGTCCGAGTCATGCTGTTTCTCCCGCCTTTTTCTTGCCCGGCATTTAAGTGCATACACCCACTCATCGCAAAACAACCACAGCCATAGCACCCAAAACCCGAAAGCTATCAGAGCTGTCCCTACCAGAATCACATTGCTGGTCCAGCGGCACACAGACCAAAGGACCACCCCCTGCGACGCAGATACTTGCTCAACTGCCATCTCAACCTGCATCGAACTGAGGACCGTCGATGCCACGGCGAAGGCGAACAGAATAGGTCCGTAGAACCTGGCAAAGTAGTCACTGTACTGCCCATGCGCCTTCTGGAAATGGAACTTTCCGAACACGAAAGGCGCATAGAAGTTGAGTCGCGATAGCCTGATCTCGCCGTAGTGATACCTAGGCGACACGTCGATATCTTCGATCCGAGCGAAATTCGAAATGAAGCGGCAAAACTCCGGCCACTCGACATGCCGAGGAACGAGCCGCAGATGGTCCTGCTTCGCCATATTGAAGTCGGATTCATGTTGGATCAGATAACGATAAGAGCGGAGATACCCTGTAGCGGCTCTTTGAATAAGATCCTGTCGGGCACCTCGTACAGGCGGCTTGCACATAAGAAAATGTTCCCAGAAATGGTGCGACAGCAAGTACTTGGGAATCGGTTTGATAAATATCCGATCGTGGATCCATACCAGGTGCAGGCGAGGGTCTTCCGTAACCAGTATCTCACGTCCTTTTATTCTCTGTCGATGGAGCGGTTCGACGTTTGCGCCGGACTGTGTTGACATGATCCATAAGCGCGGCGCAACCGTTTCCAGGTCGGAGGCGTAAAGTTCTCTGTAGAGCAATTCTTCTATAGAGGCACGGTCGCTTAGCGATACGCAAGGCCAGCCCGGCAGGTTGTCGATGGGCTGTTTCGCCTCTTTGGCTCGGGCACCGGCTTCGCGATCGAAGTCGGTGCACAGTTGCTGCGTCTTTGGGAATGGGGGTGAAGATGCCATCTCTATGGTTGTCCCGCAAGGATCGAATCTGAGTTTAAGAGCAAAGGGGGGATGGGAAGGATATAACATAAAGAGCCGAGGATGCATTCTACAGAGCCTGGTGCGTGGCGGTATCGACTCAGGGAGGGTCGTCCTACATGCTGCAGCCTTCCACCGATTTTGTCCAAATCCACCTACTCCGCCACTGTTTACCTTCCCATGGCCGGTGATGGTCGAATAATGCTGGCACAGGTCGGGCAGAAATGCATTCGGCAGTGCTACTCTGCTTAATCTGTGGCAGTGGCCTTCGCTGGTTGGCTGCGACGAAAGTGCACTTGCACAGCCATCCTTCGAGCTTTGTCAGTGCGCTGAGCGGGGTTTAAAGTTGGTGTCTCTGATATCTCCCCGCATCTTTTTCTGCAGAACAGTTCCCCGCCAACTTTCTCCCCAGGCACCAAAGTGGAACGGTATAAGCGTCCAGAATGGTTAGTCGTACACCGATTGGCTTTGCCCAACCACTAACTGTAGACCAGGTGCGACCCATTACTGACGATGACCTGGGTCTTCGGGTGCTGTACGATGGGACGGGCGGTACTCCGCAACCTGAAACCGGTGGCCCAGTTGAGTAAGCAGCCCATCGCTACCGAGATCCAAAGATTCCAGCTTCTAACTGACCCCAGCATCGTCGCCGTGCATGGGATGGGTGCTCATCCCGACGATACGTGGTGCAAAAAGGTCGACGGCGACGATGGCCCAGTTTATGTCAACTGGTTGGAACATGAGCGCTTTCTCCGAGCTGTGGTACCTCGCGCTCGCATAATGCGATATGGCTACAATTCGCGATGGTTTGGAGAAGGCGCTATAAAGACAAAGACATCCGATATTAGCCAACCGTTTCTAATTGAATTAAAGGAATGTAGAAAGGTTAGTCCCTGATTACTGTATCCGGAAAGAATACTTGGTTGTAGCTTATCGAACTCTGTATTAAGACTTGAAATCTCCAGAAGGACCAGAACCGACCGCTTATTCTTATCGGGCACAGTTTTGGCGGTCTCGTACTTCTGAAGGTGCGTGCAATAAGCCTTTCGATGGCGCATAGGACTGACGCATCAGGTGCTGGTGGACGCCCACATGGAGCGGAAGCGCTGGCCAGGCATCTACGACTCGACAGTCGGCTTGGTCTTCCTCGGGACGCCCTTTCGAGGCACTCACGACTCGCTCTCTCAGGGGGAGATTCTCATACGCGCTCAGGAACTATTTACAGAAACTCCTGTTTACGGGGAGAATCTGGGCATACTCCGGACAGGAACAGAATCGCTAACTGATCTGGTGGATACGTACTTCCGCATCGCCCGACAGAGCGCGATGCCAAGGGTAGCATGCTTCTACGAACAAGGAGCGAGCGAGGTTGGCGGTATCCTCCGAAAAGATCTCGGCAAGGTATACATTAGATGCCGCTTCGTGTGCTTCATAACTCTACTAACATGACGGAACCGCCAGGCTATACCGTCGGTTATCCTTGTGAACGAGACTTCGGGAAGCCTCGATTTGAACGAGAAGTCGGACAAATATGCATTACCCCGCACTCATTTTAACATCCAGAAGTTCGGCAGCCCAGGAGAACAGGGATTCCGACTCCTTAGATCGGTTGTTCAGACGATGGTCGAAGAGGGCCCGCAACTAATCTCTACTCGTGCGCAATGTATGTAGACTTTTGATAAGTTAGGTTATTGACGTTATCCGGTCTGTACAACTATTGACAAATTACTTCCAGGCGATGAGAACAAAAATGGCTACCGGGCAAGTAGGTATACATATAATAATCCCATCCGAGATCGAAACATTCTGACAGAATCAAGTCACTAAAAGCCGTCATTTCATAGTCCCATTTGGACGGAATGAGGATTTTGTTGGACGTGAATCCATCCTGCAACAGCTTCTCGAAAGGATCCCTCCGAGCACTAAGAGGGATGACTGTCAGAGAACCGCCGTCGAGGGCCTCGGAGGCGTCGGCAAGACCCAGGTCGCCCTCGAGGCCGCCTACCGCGTCCGTGACGAGCACCCTGCATGCTCCGTCTTCTGGGTCCCGGCCGTCGACTCCATCAGCTTTGAGAAGGCCTACCGTGAGATCGGCGAAGCACTTGGCGTCCAAGGGTTGGATGACGATAAGGCTGACGTTAAGTCACTCGTGAAAGCTGCTCTCAGTCGTGAGAGCGTCGGCAGCTGGCTCTTGATCATAGATAATGCCGACGATCTAGAATTGCTATTTGCCGATCCAGCACTGGCCGACCATCTCCCATTCAGCCGGAAGGGCTCGATTCTTTTTACAACGCGAAATCACGAGGCGGCAGTCAGGCTCGATATCCGGCCTATCATCACCCTAAAGGAAATGAGCAATGCAGAAGCCACCGAGCTGTTACAAACAGGCCTGAAAGAAAACCAGACGAACGATAGCGGCAGTACGGCACATCTACTAGAATTCCTGGCAAATCTACCCCTGGCCATCAAACAAGCATCTGCCTACATGGCCAAAACGGGAATCTCGACGACCAAATATTTTAGCCATTGCCAATCCAGTGATAAAACTATGGCTAAGCTCCTTAGTCGGGATTTCGAAGATCGCGGTCGTTACAGGGACATAAATAATCCGATTGCTACGACCTGGTTAATCTCATTCAATTATATTTCCCGGGATATGCCACTTGCTGCACAATATCTAAAGTTTATCTGCTTTTTAGCAGAAAAGGACATCCCGATATCATTATTGCCTTCGGGAAAAGACGAATTAGAAGCAGACGAAGCGATCGGCACCTTAAAAGGATATGCGTTTATTCTGGATCGAGAAAACCCAGATTCGTTTGATATCCATCGGCTCGTACGACTAGCCATGCGTAATTGGCTGCAGGGAAAAGCAGAATGGCAAGAGTGGGCTGTACATATGGTCCAACAACTTGCGGATAAGTATCCGTTTCCTAAGCATGAGAACAGAACGATATGGATGAGGTATTTGCCACATGGACAGGCGGCATTAAAGCTCCGAGAAAATTCAATCGATAAAAAGGTTACTACAAGCCTTCTTTTTAATGTAGCGGAAAGTTGTTTGATGTTAGGGAAATACGAGGAGGCCGAGCAGATGCACCGGCAGGCGCTGGCGCTAAGGGAGGCGGTGCTAGGCCGCGAGCACCCCGATACGCTCACCAGCATGAACAACCTCGCGAGCGTCCTCGACAGCCAGGGGAAGTACGACGAGGCCGAGCAGATGCACCGGCAGGAATTACAACTAAGCGAGGCGGTGCTAGGCCGCGAGCACCCCGATACGCTTACCAGCATGACCAACCTCGCGATCGTCCTTTACAGCCAGGGGAAGTACGACGAGGCCGAGCAGATGCACCGGCAGGCATTACAACTAAGCGAGGCGGTGCTAGGCCGCGAGCACCCCTCGACGCTCACCAGCATGAACAACCTCGCGAGCGTCCTTTACAGCCAGGGGAAGTACGACGAGGCCGAGCAGGTCTCCCGATAAACCATATCGGTCTAATAAGGAAGCTAATTGCAAGCATCATCATACCTTATCTGCCGGCACTTTCATCAGATTTCCTCTTTTTTCACTATCTTTGCAAAAGATGGGGCCAGGGGAAACGCCGTAATTTATATTACGGTAGTTTGCCACTTGGTGTTACAGGCTCAGCCTGATTCAGGCTCGTGTTACGGCACGTGCGTCACCCGAGCTTCCCATTATTTCGCTGCTGTTCCATCAGGAAGCATGTTGTTACTTCTCTCCTTTCTCCTTATCTATAAAGTAAACCTTTAATAATACCATTATGTTCCTATTATACGGCCAGCCCTTAGCACTTGGAGTATTTTTATCTAATAAAATAACCTACTCACCAAAGCCCCATCCCCCAACGCGCTGCCATTTCCCATATGAAACCACCAAAATCGCCCACTAATAATTAATTAACAAAAATATTCGGAAGGAACGACGGTCCAGACTATCTTGGCAATTACTTAAACGTTCGAACGGATGAATTTTTACGATGTTTGCTAAAGACTGTAAAGCCCAGAAAGGTGGACTGACGAATAACCATTAAATGATATGACCTGGGCCATAACGGGGTGCTTTCTTATTGTTAGGGCTGCAGTGTCGCTATGTGCAATATCACGTAATAGCTCCAGATACATTGCTTGGGATCCGGTGTGCCCGGCTACCCACGTGGACTTAGCGAAAGGTAGCTTACCTGCCTGTCGGTGGGATTTAGCACATCGAATGACGCCTGCAAGGATGCTACGCATGAAGAAACCTAATTTGCCCACTTTTATACGGTCTATGGATCCTTCTCGTCGAGCATGGCTGTGCCCAGTCAGGCATGGAATTGGAGGATCGGAGCTGTTAGAATGTCTTAATTTCGTCAAGTCAGCCACTGGCAGGCCCACTCCCGGAAATCCAGCCTTTGTTTGCATGCCAGCAAAATTGTCCTTTGATCCTTTAGGCTCTGGAGAGCAGTGGCTAGGAAGCTCTATATAGTGTGGGAGCCCCGGAACAACGTTGTTACGGGGTCTCAGGGGCTTTGATGACTAAGCAAATGACCTCTATTCTGCGACAGTTTGAATATGACGGGTTTGAAACGAATTTTTATTGCCATCTGCGCCTTGATTTCCTTTTTGGGTGGTGATTGATGTTGTCGGGCTACCCGCGTTTCAGTGGGTCACCCCAGGGATGACGAGACGGTGCATTTGTAAATTATCCGCTAGCACCAGTTACGCGAGGTAAACCAAACGTCGTTTAATATTCTTTAGTTTAGGAACATCGAAGGACCATACCAACTGCAGTATTTCGCATTCAGCCGCCCTTCCCAGCGATGTATCCGACGCGTGCCACTCCGATCGGCCTTGATAAGGCCCAATGTACTGCCTTCCCCGACCGAGTTGTAATGATATGCACCCTTTCGAGGGCATACGGTTGGACATGCAGAATTGTATTCGTGGGCAAATCAGCTCGTATGTAACACGATGTTGTAGCTATCATGGTCTGGGGTCCGCCAACCCTTGGAGGCTTTCCTCCAGCATACAATTCTTGCGCACTTTACGCCGACAGGTACTTTATTAATCGTTTTGAATAACATGTCTCGGTGCACAACGACCAGAAAGTCCATGCCCAGGGCAAGATAACAAATCGTTAGCGTAGAAATGCATCGCAGGGAGCGGGTAAAGTTGGAGAGAATTTAACAGGAAGCTTCTGCCCCGCATCGGTGGAATGTAAAGGGGCGCTTCTCACCTATTCCTTCATGGCAGCCCGTGAGCTAGTTGAAAACGCGCTACTTATCTAGGGCCCGGCGCGTACTAGCTAATACGTCGAGGCTTGTATTCCCGGCGTCTGTAGAACGGTAGGCCTGTACCTCGACTAGGCCAGATGCTATATATCGTGGGACGACGGATCTCGGCTGTTGCCCGGATAATTTCGTTCTACGAGGTAGAAGTTAGAGGCGTCCCTCTGTACAGTACCTTACAAGGCGCCTCCCGCTGCCCATCAAAGCTCATGATACTACGGCCATCCCTACTTCGGCTTACACGCCTCTAGCGTGCCCAGCTCGAAGTGGTAGCACGTCCAGACAAAGGTGTCGAATTGACGGATATCGGCATAGCGATTGTAATGCCTATACCATAAATCCTACGACAGATTTAGTCGCGATATATCAGGCTGTTCCTATCTCTTTCAATTTCGGCGCGAGGTTTATCTTTCAATGTTAATGTTGCTGAAGTTACGGGTCTTCACGCCATGCCCAACACCTCCCGCTAGCGCCCCAACCGTCAACCATTTCGCCTCCGTTGTAGAAAATTAAGAGGAAAAGGGGATATGCGTGAGGCCAGCAGTAGCTGGCAACGAGATGGCCTAATTTGCGATGATAGATGCTCGTATAGTAGCTGAAAATAATGCTCGCGATTAACCTTTTGTCTTGTTCGACGATTTGGTCACGCTCGACGCTTAATCATAAAGAATATTTCTGATGTCGCTAATCACTAGCCAGCATGGAGGATGATGAAATCGCACAATTAAAACGCCAACTTGCAGAGGAGCGACGCTAACGTGAAGAAGAGCAACGCCGACGGGAACAAGCTGAGAACAATGCAGAAAAGGAGAAACGCCGACATAAAGAGGCAGAACAGCGGACCCGCCCTACCACACTAGCTGAAGCGATTTAGCTAAGTGGTGGATACTGTTCTTCTATGGAAAAAGCCTTATGCATATCCAAACAGCATGAATGTTATGGCCTCTGTATAGGTGCAGACCATGGAAGACCTGACTTATCCACGCTTCTTAATCTCTCATTCCTGTGTATCACATTATTGTGGACGGGACCACAAGACGGCGAAGTTCAAGGAGGGGTTTCTTTCTTTTTTACATATACTAATGCGCTAAGGCGCGTGACCTGCGGCGCATAGCCGACGACCTGGGCTTAAGCCCTAAAAGACTCATACCGAGAGATCGAGAAATGCTGGGCACTGCCCTCGCACGGAGGAGGGAGGATACAGCTCGAGGCGCTGGAAAAGGCGACGCGTCCACGGACAAGAACTGCTAAATGGGTCTACACCTGTAGATAAGTGAGTTAGTTACATAGCTACACCTAGCTTAGCACGCCCACATGCCCTAGGGGAGGCTCTGGGACAGCCGCTACGCGGCTGTCCCCCGGCGTTTAATACTACAAACAAACAAATATTATTGTGGACCTCATGTACCTTATTTGCCGCGGAACACGCATATTACACCCCGATTCAGCATCATATCGTAAAAACCTGCTCCGTTCCATCCAGGTTGTCATCCATACCAGTAACTAACATGCGCTTTTGTTTCCGATGGGCCCGTAACCAGTGCTTACGATTCTTGAGATCTGTTGATAGCCCTTCCAACGCATTACGCCTTTCTGTCCTCCAACGCGTAGTCGTCGGTATCCCAGGTAGAAGCCTCCTCCACCTTGACATTAAGTTCCTTTGGAAGAGTCGGTCGAGGCCTGGCGCGCTTGTTGCCGGTGTCGATACCGCCTAGTCGCCTTTTCCAAGGGGCAGCTGAGGCCTCGTGGGGCTTGGGCCTGAGCAGTGGTTCGTAATGGTTTCGGGCCGTTGCGCCCTTTTTGACACCCGCTCGGGATGGCGAGAGTTTCTCCAGTTAATCTATGCCGAGTTTTTAGTTAGCTAATATTGCGATTACTATATTTAGTTAAGGGGAACGAGGAGCGCTGTATTGCTTACTTCTGGTTTCTTAGCAAAGCATTCCTAAAGCTTGGCTAAGGCGTTCATGTCGTTGGCAACGATAACAAGGTTTGTAGGCGCGGCCGCCATTTCGTCGTCTCGAGCTGCTTTCGTCCGGGGTAATGTATTTGGGTCGGTGAGACGGTATCGGCAGAAATGATGACAGGTAAGATTTCGCGACCTCTCGGGCAAGTTATTTTGGAATGTTAGCCCCACCTAAAGTAACATATTAACGAAGCGGCAGGACCCCTAACCCCCCGCTCATTCCCCACCTAAATCTCGATATTACCCCGCGAAATCGAATGCGCCAGACGCGTGGGGTTAACCGGCCTAAGGCGCTTGGCACCGTATACGGAACACGTATAGAGCCGGGAGTTGTAAACCCCTTGCAAATTAAGTTAACGAAGGTCTCCGGCGACGCTACGTAACTTCGCGCTATGACGCGTCGAACACGCTGCAACCTCCACCTTTCCTTTGCACGCTAGCTGTCCGAAAACCAACTCCACGACATAGATCACAAAATCACAGCTCCTATACGTTCCCGCCAATAACAGCCATATCAGTTAGAACAAAAAGCACCCTCCAGCACCACGCAAGATGGCACCTAAGCCCTCGCCTACCAAACAGATCACTGCAAATGATATGATGGCCCTCGCCAAGGTCTAGGAATGCTTTGGCACGGAGCCAGAGGTAAGTAGCATGGTTTCATTGTATCCCCCTCCCTACCAGACGCGATGCTAACCGAAGAAATCCCAAACAGATCGACTGGGAGAAGCTCGCCGCCAGAGCCGGCTTCAATGACGGTGCTACGGCCCAAGCTCATTACCAACCACTGCTGAAGCCCACCGAGAAGAACTACGCTGCTCCTACTAGTCCCTTGAAAAAGCGGGAGGCTCCGGATGTTGACACTCCCTACAAGCGAGCCAACCTTTCAGCGCCTGTCGCAAATGAACCTAGGATCAAGGTTGAGAATAGCACTCATGCAGGAGCAGAAGGACAAGACAGCTATACCAGCAAGCGCTTCTGTCCTACCTGGAACAGCGACTTGTGCCTCGATGCGGAGGACTTGGAGGATGGCGAGGCCTGATATACAACTATTAAACCTTAACCAGGAAGGTCTACCCGAGACGAGGCAATTTGTGATAGGTAGGGGAGGTTTGGCATAAAGGTCTTGACATAATATTAGTTGCGTAGGTAGCTGGCTTATGAGGCTAATACGGGAAATGAAATCTCTGAATAGCCTCTACGGATAATTTCATGTGAGAAAGTATGTTTGTACCATATATGCGCTTGGTTCTCAGTGCTTGCCATCACCCTTAACGAATGCAATCAGCACGGCACCAGCAGTTGGTGACCTCTGCAACTAATGTACTAATACAGTTACATAACCGTCCTAATTGTATTTATTTCTAACACGGAAATACCTGCAAATTGGCGGTTATTCTACGGTATCATTTTGTTAAAGCTATCCATTTCAACGGCAGATTGAGAGGGAGAATGGTGGATATTTGAATCGGAGTGCAGAACGTCTGGTTCGTATTGCACAGTTTAAACTATCTAGAAGTGGGGGACCACGGGTCGGGCAGACTGGGATCTCCGGCGTCTTACATACTTAACGTCACTTTATGGGGGACTGGCGGGCCTAAACAGTATCGAATCGTAGCATAATGTCTACGGGATGCGGCGTTATCGGTGCCGGGTATGGCTCAGTGGAACGACCTGACAAACTGGGGCAGCGGCTAAAAATCAGTTACCCTAGTTATCCAGTTCTTATAGCAGCTCCGGTTCCTGTTCGGCAGACAGTATGTCTCGACTTTGTTCAAGGGGTCCCGATGATGTCAACTTCAATGTTGTCTCAAACGAGCCTCTTTCAAAACCTCACGTAAACCACCCTCATCTCTCTTTGGGAATGGCGAAGTTTGACATCCAACATCAACTATACTTTCGTCACTATCCAGCTGAAGTCGTAGAGCGAGAAGGGTGACGAGTCCAGAATTGAGACCCTCCACATATTTTCCGAGGTCAGTTGGTAGCTCAAAGAGTGCTTCCACGCTGTCTCTAAGATTTGCCGTTTTGGGAAGAAGAAGCTTTCCCTGCGCTAGTAGGCCAGAGAGAAGTATAGAAGAGCGAAATCCGGCGTTAACTAAAGGCTCGACATCCTCGATGAGTCGATCCCAAATATCACGGCCGTCATGACGTCTAAGCAGTGATTGCTTGGGCTGTTCTCTTTCTCTATATAATCCAACGTCCCCTACCAGGATTGCTGGAGCCGCCTGAATAAGTGATGTTACCTCGTCAAGGCCATTATACGTATCCTGGGCTAGCCCAGCGATGCTCGTTGACAATTCAATTCTGTCAGCGCTGGATGCGGTTATCTGAAGTTTGACGTTTAAGTGAACGAAGGAATACAGTGCAGCCGCGGCCTGTTCGATCTGCACAAGGCGGGCTTTCCCATGTGAGAGGCGCCTCTGAAGCCCTGCGAGCACAGCGTTTTCTTCGTCGATATCGGCTCGAACGATGTTTGCGGATCTCATAGAGTTGTCTTTGAGACTTAACGATCCCAGCCGTTGCTCAAGATCTATGTCGCTATCGTCCCCACCAAACCCAACATACCAGTCACATCTTGGAGGAGGATCGGGTCCTGACATAGGCAGGAACCAACGCTGTCGGCTTCCGATTTCACGAAGTCTAACGAGTACGTCCTCTTTCGCAGGATGATCGTAATTCTCCCAAATGAGGCAGAGCTTTGTGATAACAAGGGCTCCGCTGGAGTAATTTGACGAAAATAGCCTCCTCAATAAGTAATTTACCTCGTCCTGTTGTAGGCTGGCAAGAATACCTTTAGAGCGTGGAACGGTTCTAGATCGTATTTTCTCTTTCTCCACCGTGATGCTCCGAAGGAGACTCAAAATGATAGACGTCGACTGTAGCTGGTTCAGGTTTCGGTCGTTATCCTCCCTGAGTTCAACTGTTAGGACTAGCTGTACCAGCAAGCATATGGATACCTACCTGGCGCTTTCGGAACATATCGTTTCGATCCACTCGGGGTGTTCTCTCGAACCAGTCAGCTCCGCAAACGCCAGGACGAACTGGCAAATGAGAAGCATTCGGCTATGGGGGGACCGCTGACGATAACACACGGCCGTGGCCGGATGGAATGATTGGATCACAGTTGTGCTACTTGTCCCTATTTCCACTCGAGCTCGGAGAGGCCAAGTGCCAACACCGCGTGACTTAAATTGAGAGACGAACGGGTGCTCGCACAGTCCGCTCCAGCAGCAGACCACAACTTTGGGCGTTTTGAGTTTGAGGATTTCCTCGATAAGTCGGTGGCAGCGTGTCGCGGGTATAGAAACAGATCTTTTTGGCGCAAAAGAGAACGCATCGAGCACTGTCACTGTATGTATGCTTCTTGCTCCCTTTGAACTAAATCTGATGAGTTCGTCCACGGCTTTTAGCGTAGGGCACTCGCGAACAAACTGGTCGAAGGTCACAGCGTACTCCTGCCCTGCACGTGGTCGCTCAAGAATTATTATCAGGTCAGATGGACCGGAAGCAAGGCTGCACGCTTGCTTGATTTCGTCCTCAGGACGCCCGAACTCTGCTCCGAACTTCTTGATGAGGTCTAGAATCCTGCTGTCCTCTTCACTTGGGAAACAGATCGGTGGCTCCCGCAGAAGCTCCTGGACGCAGCCGGGAACAGGAATGTCAAGGCAAATCATCGTCGCATCGGACCAACAGGGCGATCGATCTACCTAGCTAGTATTTATAAAGCAAATAGAGAAAAAAAAAAGGTAGGCGATGGCTCCTTTTCGGCGCAGTTTCCTGATAGATGCGAGTAAGGCACCAGTCGAGAGAATTTCAGGCATCACGAAGGGTGGCATGCCGAGATTTTGTAAATGGATCCCCCCGCCGGTAGCTGATGCGGGGCCGCAAGCGCCCCAAAGCTTCCATTAGCGAATTCGTATGCAATGACACAGCCGATAGACTTGGCAATGAGGGAGCGGTTTTTCACCGGCAGCATTCATGGGCCGAATTCCCAGGTTCTATATGACATTCTAGCCCAATGATACCATCCAATCCACTGAATTCGCTGTAGCTGTCAATCCCCCATGCCTGATCCCGCGACTTGAGTTCCGAGTTTCCACGCCATGCTCCTCAACCTTCTCTCTTTCTGCTCCTAACATCCGTGCCCATTATAAACCCTATTCCCATAAGGTATAAACGCGATAATGTTACAATACTTGTCGTGACTTTGGCCATTTCTGATCTCTCGCTAGCCATACTTAGCTTGAATGGCGGGAAAGTCAGAATTTTGCTGACAAATGTATCGGGGGTGCTCTCTGCCCAGCACCTCCTCCGCACTACCTTGAGAAAATCCTTTGTAGCCCAGTGCTCCAAGGCGACCAACTCAATTTTCGAAGCGCGAGGGCCTGGAAACCTTCAACATAGTATTCCTCTGCAATAGCGTATACCATTATCTATCTTGCCACCATTGTATTTTTACAGGCTTCCTGAAGGGTATCCCTCATCCGGGCATATAGTCCCTTGTCCTCCTTCCTCCACTTCTTGCCATGCGGAAAAACCTTCCTTCTAAGTCTATTCACCCATGGAATAAGTGGTTGGTAGTATGGCGTGAATTTTTCCTTCGAGGTGTCGAGAAATCTACTTTACGCCGATAGATACTTTATCAATCGCCTTGAATAACATGCCTCGGTGCACAACGATCAGAAAGTTCATGTCTAAAGCAAGATAAACAAATCGTTGGCGTAGAAATGCATCGCAGGGAGCGGGTAAAAGTGGGGGAGAGTTTAACAGGAAGCTTCTGCCCCTTACCGGTGGAATGTGAGGGGTCAGTGGTGGCTGCGCTTCTCACCTATTCATTCATGGCAGCCCGACAACATCAATTACCGCCCAAAAAGAAAAATCAAGGAGCAGACAGTAATCTTTTCAAACCCCGTCACATGCAAAATTTGTGCATTTCCGCTAGGTAATTTGCTAGCATGCAAACTAAGGCCGGATTCCGGGAGTGGGCCCACCAGTGGCTGACTTGCCAGGTCACACCATATCGCAATGCCATCTTTCGCGAAATTTATGGAAGCTTGTCACCCAATTTCTACCTGAAGCCAACGGGTATTAACACCACGAAAAGTTAGCTTTACGCGTAAGGCCTTCATTTATACTCACAGCAACCTCAACGCTTACGTATGCAACATACGCAGTCGCCTTTACTTTCAAGGAAGCCGCTACGTATGTACCACGCATTTGATTCCGGGAACGCGGACTGGCGCTGACCACGATTCGACGGACAGCCGATATGCCTTGATCTACTATCTAGCAAGAAAACCGCGCGAGCGCAACGATGGAGCACCGTCAGCCGAACCTCGACCACGTAGTGGTGCGCGTAAGCCACCGGAGCCGATCAATCGACTTCACACTGAACCAGTTCTTGGATGATGATGGGAGGGTCGCGCCCACCCGAATCTCGAGCTACTACAACTATCAAGGGATCAGAAACTTCATATTTGATGAGATTGACCTGCCGCCGACCGAGCCTCTCGTGTTCAACAGAACTTAGAAAGTTCGTTGCAAACACGAGCTGGAGCTGCTGATTATCGGCATTCAGATGGGGACCACGACACTACCGTCTCTCGAAGGATTAGCGCTGCCGGGGCTTATCTTGCACTCAGAGTTATCTACAAACATCGGCGGCGACGAGACAAATAACGAGTTTGAGGCGAACGACCTGGACGACATATACGACGTGACACCACGACGATCCCCAAAAAGACCCACGTTGGAAAATAATATAATGCGGGAAAGGGTCGGCTCTGGCAACGTACCCCAGCCAGGCCCTAGTACCGACGTCACTATCGCGGAGCGAGCCGGGACTCTAGTACACAACCATATCAGGAAGCCCAGCACAGAAGGCGCAGAAAGAGGCTCCATGTACATGCCAGCAGCTGGTATTCCTAACGGCAGCGCCAATTCGCCTGCCATGAAGCGAAGGCATACCGAGGATAACCAGCATTCCCGCGCCAAGCGCCGGAAAGAAACCAGCAATAGCAGCGAGTGCCCCCGCCGCAATGAGATTATCGAGCTCTCTTCTGATGATGATGATGACGAGAGTTACCCAAACGAGCCTGTCCAGGGCGAGTCAGTGGATGGCGAGCAAAATGGTGAGCGTCCTGCGAGCAGTGAGTTCGGTGGCCGGCACGCGAACCGACATATCAGCGACGACGACTGGAAAAGGCTATGCCATCTTTTCCAGTGCCCCGAGTCCACTACGAAGCTAAAGCCCCCCGGGTTCAGCATAAAGATCCTGGCTTACCAATTGCACGCGGTATGGTGGATGCTTACGCAGCAGCCTTTGCGTGGGGTCCAAGGCGGCTGCCTGGGAGACGCAATGGGACTCGGCAAGACCGCAGAGGTCATCTCCACGTTCGCCGTGTTCGCCATGGTTAAGGCGAACCACGAGGAGGTGAGCAGATTCTGGAAGGACGGCACCATCATGGAGGGCCGGCGGCATTTGGCCGAGGTGCAAACGGAAGAAGATAAGCGGTGTCCCAGCCAGTATGCACTTGCGTCAAGTCCGCTGACTCATACAAGATCACGAGGAGGATGCCGACATTACCGACAGTATGCGTGGTGCCGCCCACGGCCATAAAGGGCTGGGTGGCGGAGTACGACAAAGTGATCGACGCGGCGCACCCGGTGGCAGGGCGTCTGAAGCTTTCCGTATGGCATGAAGACTACAAAAAGGACGAACAGCTGTACCACGGGGAAGATCGGGTAAGGGAGACGGCCGGCGCCATTACGCAACGTCAGAATGCAGATGGAGATGAGCAGTTGTTTGTGGACGGCCGGACAGGACTGAGTAACTAGCTTTTGCTCGTCAGCCGACACAGCGCCACGAAGCTGTATGCCAAGTATAACAAGACGGCCCGTATTACTGGCAAAGAAGGGAGGACGAAAATGATCGAAATGAACTTGATGGGGGCGGCCTTTGTCTTTTTCGACGAAGCCCATCAATATAATGGCTCACGAAACAACCCTACCGACCCGTTTCGATTCTTGGGCAAGCTTCGAGATAATGGCCTAAAGGAGCCATCGGCCTTTACGGTATCTGCGTCGATTCCTATGAGCGGACCCGCCCACCTTACCAACATCGTCGAACATATCCTGGAGAGCAAAGCTTTGCAAGGGGAGAAGGAGGAGATCGGCGGCATTAACGATGTAGGTGTTCTAGCAGATAGACAGACCGACTACAGATACCTTGTGGAAAGACTGGACCGCGCCACGGACCCGAAGATTAGAAAAGAGGTCGAAGCCCGCCAGAAGAACCTGGACGAGCTGGAGAAACAGCTGGTGCCCCGCGTGCTGATGGCCCGTCGTCCCACAGACAAGTTCAGGGGCGAGCAAATCGGAGATGGGAGCCGGGAGATCACCGTGGCCCCTATCAACTGCGAGATGAAGGCCGGTGCTGCACGAGATGCGTTCGCGCGCCTGACGGCCGAGGTGCGGAGTTACGTATATCGGGCCCTACAGGAGAGAAAGCAGGAGTGGGCGCAGGGTGGCCAGATTGGACCGGAGCCCACAGAGCACAGCGTCGAGATGAGCCTATTCGGAAGCGGCGGCGAGGGCGACAACGTCAGGGTCAGGCTTAGCGGGACACCGGCTCAGGCGTGGACGCGCCTAACTCGAGCAGGAGTGTACCCGGCCCTCGCTCGTCTCATGGAGGCGGGCCTAATCGAGGATAATGACCTGCACCACGAGACGATCAACAAGCTCGGGGCGAAGGCATGCAAGACGTACTTCACCAAGGGTTGGGCAGAGATGGTGGAGGTGTTTAAGGAGTCTAAGCTCTGGGAATATCGCGAGGAGCTCGCTAGGGAGTCAGCCAAGTTCGACCGACTTCGCGTATTCGTAAACGACATGATTTCATACAGAAATCGGGCACCAACCGTGGACGATCCCGGTTCCCGGGACGGGACAAACATCCGTCACATGGTCGTACTTACGGGTACGCCATCCTCGGCATTCATTACATATATGCAGCTGGCCTACACGTACAAGAACGTAAAGGTGATGCTGATCAATGCCGCTACGAAGAACGACGCGGGCGTGAGTGACGGTGGGTACGGCAGAAGTCAGATCATAGACGACATCAATTCACCATGCGACCAGACCTCCCCGAATAAAATCCTCGTCTCGACGTATGCCATATGCGAGTGGCGCTGAACCTCCAAAGAGCAAACTACTGCGTAATGATGGAACCAGCCAGGACGACAGACGCTGAGAAGCAGGCGGCCGCGAGAGTGAACCGGCGAGGGCAGGACACGAAGGCAGTGACGGTTATGCTTTACGACGAGCGGAATTTTCCGGAGTCGGTTCGGTTATTGAGGAGGGCTAACCATGAAGAGATTTTGTTGTGGAAGGAGAACGGGATACCCTGGGACAAGTTTATGTAGACAAGGATTTGCTTTACGAGGATGAGAAGCCTGAATGAGCAGCAATGGATTATAGATGTACTATAGGCTTTATGATAGGGTACATGGAACTAAACAGCAAATGATCTGTACATTATAATCATTGTTCTCTCTAAACTTATCCGCTTTTCAAGGGCTCCTTTCGGCAGATGAGGCTATGTCCTACGCAGCTTTAGGACATGACCGCTTTATATTTTCAGTTAAGATCTGAGATTGCCATGGAGTAGGATGCAAACCATCCTAGTAGGTAACGTAATGGTTGACTGATCACAGTCGTGACACGAAATTTTGATGCAGAAACTTGGTGTCCTTCGACCAACGCAATTCTCCTGCTTCAAAGGTCGGCATATGTTGCCTCAGCTTTGTTGCATCCGCAGACGGGTTATCCGTTCATAGGAGCATCAGACTTAGCATCGCAACACAGGTGAGAATCACACTTCAAGCAGCTCAGGCTCATGAATCTAAGTAGGCGGAAAAGCCAGGCCAGATCCTGCAGTATGCTAGCCATCAAGTTGCGGTTAGAATGTTCTTTTTGTGTTAGCTCAGTGGACTTCCTCCATTTAGCGGTTGACGATTTCCATCCAGACTAACTATGCGCTCCTTATTACCATATAACCCAGCAAAAGGCCTCCCAGAGTGACGTAGAAACTCGAGATTGCAAACGCGCCTTGAATGTCCCCTTTCATCATCGACCATGCCATACCGAGTACAAGACTAAATGAAGCCACCAAAACAACGACTACAAAGTAGACCGTTCTCCAATGCCAGCTTTCCTGGAAGTGTATGCCCCATCCAATCTCTTCCTGCTAATACCTTCGAGGTGTACTTGGTGCAACAGAGTCCCGGAATTCCCTTTGTCTACGCAAAGGAGCCAATGGAGAGTATCTTGACATATAACAGCAGTTTGGTTAGGCTGCTGGGTGGCATTCGACTGGGGCAGTACGTTAGACCGTTGCCTGATATCTTCCAAGGGAAGCATGCTCCCTATATTGGAATTTGATAGACGCCGTTTCTGAAGACGGTGCTCGATGGGCTTCCATAGAGCCCCAAGCCCCTCGGATATGGTCTGCCCGAGATTCCGAGTCCTATTTGCGGAGCCATCTAGTTCCTGGAGTTCTTTTTCGAGCTTTTCCATAGAACCGGATTTAAGCTCGGTAAAGTCATCGAAAAGGCGCGCACCGTATCCCTGTACAAGACTCAGTATGGTTTACGATCCAACGGCATGCAAGATGACTTACACATTTCCATCGAGCACGGACTTTCCCCTCCGAGATAGGGGGCTCTGACGCAGGGAGAGGTAAACTCTGCAGAACCATATCAACAAGCAGGGGAGGCTTGGAAGAAAGTGATAGCTCTTTCCCTCTACCTCACGCCGAGACACGATGAAGCTCCTCAACCCTTAAATTCTGCAACGGGGGTCTTTAGAGTTCCTCTGTAGGACTGTCTTCGTGCATCTGTTCAGCCTCCTCGTGCTTCCCCTGGCTGCCGAGGACGAGTGCGAGTGTGTCCAGGTGCCCGCTGCCCAGAATTGCCTCCCTCAGCTCTAGTTCCTGTCGGTGCACCTGTTCGGCCTCGTCGTGATTCCCTTGGCTTCGGAGGACGTTTGCGAGGTTGTTCATGCTGCCGAGTGTGTCGGGATGCTCATTGCCTAGTACCGCCTGCCTTAGCGCCAGTGTCTGCCGGTGCATGTGCTCGGCCTCCTCGTACTTCTTCTGACTGTCGAGAAGACTTGCGAGGTTGTTCATGCTAATGAGCGTTAAAGGGTGCTCCCGGCCTAGTACCGCCTGAAACAGCTCCAATGCCTGCCGGCATTTCTGCTCAGCCTCCTCGTACTTCCCTTGGCTTCGGAGGACGTTTGCGAGGTTGTTCATGCTGGTGAGAGTGTCGGGATGGTTTCTGCCGAAATTTTTTTGGCTTAGATCCAGCAACCGCCGCTGCATCAACTCGGCTTCCTCGTGTTTCCCTTGGGTGCTAAGTACGTTTGCGAGGTTATTTATGCTATCGAATGTATCTGGATTCTTTTCGCCTAATACCGTACTTCTTCGTTCCAGCGTCTGCCGGTGCATCTGCTCGGCCTCTTCGTATTTCCCTTTGTTAAAAAGTACGATTGCGAGGATGTTCATGCTGGTAAGTATGTCGGGGTGGTTTTCCCACAGTACCGTTTTTTTCAGCTTTATCGTTTGCCGGCACATCTCTTCAGCCTCCTCCTGCTTCCCCTGTTTATCAAGAACGATTGCGAGGTTATCCATGCAGTTAAGTGTGTCGGGATGCTCCCTGCCTCGCACTTTCTTGCTTAACTCCAGCGTCTGCCGGTGCATCTGTTCGGCCTCCTCGTACTTCCCCTGGCTATCGAGGACGAGTGCGAGGTTGGTCATGCTGGCGATTATGTCGGGATGGTTGTTGTCGAGCACCTTTTGGCTTAGCTTCAATGTTTGCCGCAGCATCCGCTCGGCCTCTTCGTGTTTCCCTTGGTTGTTAAGAACATTCGCGAGGTTATTCATAGTGGTGAGCGTGTCGGGGTGCTCGCGGTCCAGTACCGCCTCCCTTATTTCCAGAACCTCCCGGTGCATCTGTTCGGCCTCCTCGAACTTCCCCTGGCTATCGAGTATGAGTGCGATATTATTCATACTGGCAAGTGTATCGGGATGCGTTTTGCCCAGCACCTTCTCCTTTAGCTCCAATGTCTGCCGGTGCATCCTTTCGGCCTCTTCGTACTTCCCCTCCCTATAGAGGACGAGCGCGAGGTTGTCCATGCTGGTAAGTGTGTCAGGGTGCTCTCTGTCCAGCATAGATTTCTTTAGCTCCAACGTCTGCCGGTACATCTGCTCAGCCTCGTCATATTTCCCGAGCAAGAAACAGCTTGTCGCCACATGTGAAAAAAGGGTGATAGCTATCTGTTTATTGGTAAGTGTCTCTTGGAGTCCTAGTACCGCTTGTCCATGTGGTAAATATCGCATCCAGACCTCTCTATTTTCGTGTTTCGGAAAGGGGAACTTTTGTGAAAGTTGTCGTATCGCATATGTTATACACCCCTCCAGCTTACGTTGTTCTTTTATCCAGTTCCGCATAGCTAGCCGTACAAGCCGATGGATGTCGAACGCGTCAGGGTTTTTTCGTTCCAGAATAAACGCATATCCTTTCAAGACACCGATCGCTTCGTCCTTTTCTAGCTCGTCCTCTTCTTCCTCGTCCTTTTCTTTCTCGTCCTCTTCTAGCTCGTCCTCTCCCGAAGGCAATAGTGATATCGGGATGTCCTTTTCTGCTAAAAAGCAGATATACTTTAAATATCGCGCTGCAAGTGGCATATCCCGGGAAATATAGTTAAACGAAATTAGCCAGGTCGTAGCAATCGGATTGTTCATTTCCCTATAACGACCGCGGTCTTCGAAATCCTTACTCAGGAGCTTAGCCATGGTTTTATTACTCGATTGGCAGTAGTTGAGATATTTGGTAGTCGAGATTCCCGTTTTGGCCATGTAGGCAGATGCTTGTTTGATGGCCAGGGGCAGATTTGCCAGAAATTTTACCAGACGTGCCGTACTTTCGGCATCGCTTATCTGGTTTTCCTTCAGGCCTGTTTGTAACAGCTTGATAGCTTCGGTATCGCTCATTTCCTTTAGAGTAATAATATGTTCCCCGATATCGAGCCTGACTGCGGCCTCGTAGTTCCGCGTCGTAAACAGAATCGAGCCCTTCCGGCTAAATGGGAGATAATCAGCCAATGCCGGATCCGTAAATAATAGCTCTAGGTCGTCGGCATTATCGACGATCAAAAGCTAACCACCGGCACTGTCACAACTGAGAGCAGCTTTCACGAGCGACTTGACGTCCGCCTTATCGTCATCCAACCCTTGGACGCCAAGTGCTTTGCCGATCTCGCGATAGGCCATCTCGAAGCTAATGGAGTCGACGGCCGGGACCCAGAAGACGGAGCATGTAGGGTGCTCGTCGCGGACGCGGTAGGCGGCCTCGAGGGCGACCTGGGTCTTGCCGACGCCTCCGAGGCCCTCGACTGCGGTTCTCTGGCAGTCGTCCTTGTTTGCGCTCGGGGGGATCCTCTCGAGAAGCTGCTTGAGGATGGAATCTCGTCCGACAAAGTCCTCGTTGCGCCCAAACGGAACATGGAAGTGACGATGCTGTGTATCTAGAGGTTACGTCAGAATCGGCCTTGTAATAAGAGCAATATAGGCATACTCGGCTTGCGAAGCTCCAAGATACCCGGTGCATTGTTGACAAACCGTCTAATAGTATCTCTAACCAGTTTGAAACCGGGGTTTTCTGGGCAATCAAACTTGTTCATCCCCGAATGGGTGACATCAAACAGCCCTTGACGTGGGAAGCCATCGAGGCAAGCTGAAGATTCCGTAACCAGCTGTCCTAATTAGCTCGAAGCTATATAACACTGATATAAGTAACGTACAATCATACGAGTAAAACGTGAAGAGAGTTTGGTTGCCAAACTGCGAGGGAGCAAATGCCTTAACATTTCGGTTTCTTTGGTTTCGTAGAAGCAGTGGAGAGGCAGCCGTACTGAATCAGCGTTTGCGATCTCGGTGAATTTCTGCACCCGCTGTCGAACAAAATGGTGTTTCTGCTCAAGGTCTCGGACGAGATGATCCGATGTCTGCTCACCCAGGATACCGCCGACGACGACTTGCCATTGAGCTTGTCTGGCCGCATCGCTGCCTTGAAACGGGGTGCCCAAGAAGATTACTCCGACTGTGGAGAAGAGGACATGTCGGTAGGGACTGCCTTCTTGGGCTGCTCGGTTGATGGCCTAGGAAAAGTAAGCTTCAAAGTAGGTACCGTCTTTCGTCGTCGAGAACGCACTTCTGCAAGGACAAGTCCCCCGAAACATGAGGCAACGAAGATAATGGGTCGAGGTAGGGGACCTTGTTCCGTGGCTATAAGCGCCAGGAGATTGTCGGCATGGCCTAGCAATGTTTGTACCGGGGCATTCTCGAAATAATTAGCGTCCCAGTCGTATGTGAATATCCTGGCCTCGGGGACGACGGCCGGGAGCATGGTGCTATCGCTGAGCCAGTTGACGACGCCGCTGCCGTCTTTTCGTTTAAACTGCCATGTTCGAGGCGATTCGGTTCCCAGGCCATGGATCGCGATGATGCTGTCGGAATCAGGCTATGCACGTTATGGGAAGCACTTAACGTACTCGATAGTAGTGTCTTTGGTGGTATCTCCAATCGGAGCCACCTTGCGAAGTCCTAACTGTCGACGGCTGGAGGCAGCGGCCTAGAGCGGTTAGCGAGGTCCGAATCGGGCTATGGCCTTTAAGCAAGTAAAGTGACTTACCATTATAGTAGTGTCTGTTATTCAGAAGCACGGTCTGATGGAAAGATAATATCTCGGTGTTTGGATTACTTGGATGTTGGTGGTTCAGTCGTAGGTAATAGGGGACGATTGACGTTTGTGGTGAATGGAGGCGATGCGAGCCTTTTTGCACCTGGAGCCGCCATTGGTCGGTCATAGGCTGTGTCTGCGTGGGCGACTAAAGAGAGGGGTAAGGCTGGATGGACGGCGTCCGGATTTGTTTTGTCCTCAAAGAGCAAGGTTAAATATCATAGCTTACGTATATGAATTAACGGAAGGTAATAAAGCTTGTTTGAACATTCATTAAGCTGGGATTAAGAAAATTATTTCTGATCTTCTAATTGTTTCGAATACTATGAAACCGTCTCCTCTTATAGGCTACTGTAGCAGCCCAATTATGTAGAAACATATAACAAAAATAAAAAGTAATAAAGCCTAGTGCGGCAAGAGGACCCAATATAGCAAAGACAGTAAATCCGTAAGACGCCGACTGAAAGGTTCTGTCCTCGGCGAGAGCTTCAGTTGCGAGCCCTACCTGCATGGCTGTCAAGACGATGGCAATGTAGACAGTCGCCGAGGCCAGCCACGTGAATTGGTCGTGAAAGAAGTCCCCGTACGTGTGCCAACGCGACATGTAGCTACGTACAAAGAGTCCTTGCGAGAGATGCCATATCTTGTTTAGCCGACTCAAGCGAAGCTCTCCGTACAGAAAGCGCGTATCGATTTTGTCATAGATATGCTCGGGATCGAGTTCTTCAACGAGGTTCCTCCAGGCCGTCCACTCGATCTCGCGTGCAAGTAGGTATTTCTCTTGAGCAATAAGGAAGTCACTTTCGTAGCAAATTAATGCGGTGTAAGAGAAAAGGAATCCGAGCGCACACTTCCGGGCTTTGCGGTGTGGGCAGCAATGTTCGCGGCCTTTTTCGCTTACAGCTTGAAAACAGAGGCAACCGGGCCTGCAAGAGAGGTAGTCGCTCCAGAATCGCGGCTCGAGCAGGAATCGCGGGATGGGTTTCAGAAACAGCCGGCCGGTAGTCCAGACGAGGTGTAGGTCCATCTGCTCCACGACGAAGATGTCCCGACCGAGCACTAGTTGGTAGTGCAACGGACGGGGCGGCATGGGCCGTCCCGCGACCCACAGCCAGGCGGAAAGGTTATTCAGTCTTCCTACGTCTAGCTCTTTCTGGATAAAGGTCATGTCGTCAAGTTTCGGCGGGGTCAGATTGTCTTGGTGGGGTCCGGTGCGGTACGACGCGGGCAGAAGCGACCGCAGCTGTTCGTTGCCGCGTTGCGACGCGTCAGGGCGGTCGTTCGCATCGCCGTCTAAAAGCCGAACGGAGAAGGGAGGTACCTAAGCATTCGCCAGTTAGTCTCGACACGCCAGGCCCACGCATAGACGAGGAATAGGTACTTGGGCCCTCTGTCGCTCCATAGCTACCGTTTCGATACTGCTGAGTGGGTTTTCCATGTGGGTAAAAGCTATTCTCGTATCGACGAGGCCAATGTTAGGTCGTTGCAGGACGCGCATCTGGGATATTTTACCCGCGTACTGCTTTTTGTATTGTTCCACGCCGATTTGCGCCCATCCAATTAATTTTTGATAGGTTCGGCTGTCGCAGTCGAATACAGGCCAAAATTGATTGGTTATTAAAGCGCCAGTTACGAGCGGCTACTCTTCGATCGCTTGTTCAGCCTCCCAGCCGATCTGGCTTTATTTCAACTGAACATGCTTACCTATACCAGAATTGTTTCCACGATTTGCAGATAGCCACTTTTTACAATCGTCTGTCTTTTGCCTACAGTATTCCGCTTTTTACGCCTTTGCCGTTTCGCCGGAAGGTTCCTGGAATTTGCCTTGTTAGCAGCCCTGCCGACGCCATCACTTTAGATTAATGATAGCTTCAACTCTGCAAGCCCCCCGCACTGCGCTTAATCCCCGACATTCGAAACGGCCTTCTAACACCCGGCTTTGTTGGTAGCCAGAATTATGGATTTTGTTACAGCTGTTGCACTTCTTTTAGCTTGCGTATCCTATCTGTGGTTCCAGTACAGGAACAACCTACAAATCAGATCGACCCACGGCTCGCGACGGGAAGATCGCGCCGCTGAGGAGTCTCAGGAAGGAAGGGTTCGTAAACGTTGGCGGCGGAGTAAAACACTCTTCTGAGATTATTTCAGGTATCGCTTAACCGACAACCCCTCGAAGTTCTGTATCCTGGCCCAACCGATCCTGACAAGATTGATATTGAGTATGTCGTCCCCGATATCTCGGGACCCGCTAATCTAATAACCGAATATAGCATCGTCGCTGTTCATGGCCTTGGCTCCGATGTGGACTGGTCGTGGACCTGGAAAAATGGGGCCAAATGCGTCCACTGGCTGAAAGATCCTGAGATGCTTCCTGCTATAATACCAAACGCACGAATCATGGCCTACAGTTACGAGTCTAGGTGGCATAGGAATGCTTCAAAGACCCGTCTCGAGCTCTGCGGCGAAGAATTGGCGAGGAACATGCACAACTTTCGCACTAATGTCCCAGACCGTCCCGTAATCTTTATTGCACATAGCCTAGGTGGGTTGGTTGTGTTACATGTAAGTTAACAAAATCTGTACTCGCTTTTAGGGTAATAGGGGACGGTTCTAACCTTCGACTATCTAACAGGCCCTACTATATGCTGACCGTACCGACGAACTTAAATACCTACCAGCACGGACAGTCGGTTTCGCTGCCTTCGGAACCCCTTTTAGGGGCACAAAGATGCAAAGTCTCGCTGAAATCGTTGCGCGACTTCTGGTACCAGTTGGTTCACATGATGGCATCATAGCAGAGTTGAAACAGGATACCAAGTCTCTGACAGATAAGGTGCATGCCTTTGGCCAGCTTCGGAACAAGTTAGACATACCTACATGGTGTTTTGTGGAGCTATGTGATTCAGATTACGGAAAGAAGTTGAGCATTCCGGGACTATTTCGAGGAAGGGTACGTTCTCGAAATAAGCTAATAAGAACATTAACTGACTGACCTGCGCATCATATAGGTCGTCGACGAAGAATCTGCTCATGTACCCGGTTGGGAGCGGGTTGGCCTAAACACGGATCACTTCAAGCTGAACAAGTTCTCAGCTCCAGATGACCGTTCTTTCCTGGCCGTATCAAACGAGATTCGTAATATGTGTGTTAACTGGAAAGTCGTAATAAAGCGACGGACGTCTGGTAAGACTATGGCGCTACGGGTATTAAAGTGATAATTCTAATCCTTCAAGTTACTGAGAAACCTCCCTTTATTGTCCCGTTTGGGCGTAACGAGGACTTTGTCGGGCGCGAATCCATCCTGCAGCAGCTTCTCGACAGAATCCCTCCGAGCGCCAACAAAGACGACTGCCAGAGGACCGCCGTCGAGGGCCTCGGAGGCGTCGGCAAGACCCAGGTCGCCCTCGAGGCCGCCTACCGTATCCGCGACGAACATCCTGCGTGCTCCGTCTTCTGGGTCCCGGCCGTCGACTCCATCAGCTTTGAAAAGGCCTACCGCGAGATCGGCAAAGCACTTGGCGTCCAAGGCTTGGATGACGATAAGGCTGACGTCAAGTCACTTGTGAAAGCTGCTCTCAGTCGTGAAAGCGTCGGCAACTGGCTCTTGGTCGTCGATAATGCCGACGACCTGAAGTTGCTATTCACCGATCCAGTATTAACCAACTATCTCCCATTCAGCCGGAAGGGCTCGATTTTGTTTACAACGCGGAACCACGAGGCCGTAGTGAGGCTCGATATCCGGGAACATATCATCACCCTGAAGGAAATGAGCGATACCGAAGCTACCAAGCTGTTACAGACAGGCCTGAAGGAAAACCAGACAAGCGATACCGAAAGCACGGCACGTCTGGTAGAATTTCTGGCTAATCTGCCCCTGGCCGTTAAACAAGCATCTGCATATATGGCCAAAACGGGAATTTCGACCACCAAATATCTTAACTACTGCCAGTCGAGTGATAAAACTATGGCTGAGCTCCTAAGTAAGGATTTCGAGGACCGCGGTCGTTACAGGGACATGAACAATCCGATTGCTTCGACGTGGCTGATTTCATTTAACCATATTTCCCGGGACATGCCTCTTGCTGCGCAATATCTGAAATTTATCTGCTTTTTAGCAGAAAAAGACATCCCGGTATCACTATTACCCCCAGGGAAGGACGAGCTAAAAGCAGACGAAGCGATCGGTGTCTTAAATGGATATGCGTTTATTCTGGAACGAGAAAACCCAGACTCGTTCGACATCCATCGGCTCGTACGGCTAGCCATGCGTAATTGGCTGCAGGGAAAGGGAGAATGGCAAAAATGGAGTATAAATGTAATCCAGCAACTTGCAAATAAATATCCCCTTCCTGCGCATGAGAACAGAAGGCTATGGATGAGATATTTGCCACATGGACAGGCGGCACTAAAACTTCGAGAAAATTCAGTCGATAAAGAGGTTAATGCAAGCCTTCTTTTTAACGTGGCTGAAAGCTATTCGATGCTGGAGAAGTACGAAAAGGCCGAACAGATGCACCGGGAGACATTAGAGCTGAGAGAGGCGGTGCTCGGCAGAGAGCATCCCTAAACACTTACCAGCATGAACAACCTCGCATTCGTCTTAAGAAGCCAGGGGAAGTACGAAGAGGCCGAGCAGATGCACCGGGAGACATTAGAGCTGATAAAGGCGGTGCTGGGCAAAGAGCATCCCAATACACTTGCCAGCATGAACAACCTCGCAGGTGTCCTCCGTAGCCAGGGGAAGTACAAGGAGGCCGAACAGATGCACCGGCAGGCATTAAAGCTGAGAGAGGCGGTGCTGGGCAGAAAGCATCCCGATACACTTACCAGCATGAACAACCTCGCGCTCGTCCTCGATAGCCAGGGGAAGTGCGACGAGGCCGAGCAGATGTACCGGCACGCGTTGGAGCTGAAGGAGGAGGTGCTGGGCAAGGAGAATCCCTCTACGTTTGCCAGCATGAACAATATCGCAAACGTCATACGAAGCCAAGGGAAATACGAGGAAGCCGAGCAGATGCACCGGCAGGCACTAGAATTGAGCGAGGCGGTACTGGGCCAAGAGCACCCTTTTACACTTACTAGCATGAACAGCCTTGCGAATGTCTTCCACAGTCAGGGGAAGTACGAAGAGGCCGAGCAGATGCACCGGCAGGCACTGAAGCTAAGGGAGGCGGTGCTGAGCAGAGAGCATCCCGATATATTTACCAGTATGAAGAACCTCGCATTCGTCCTCCGCAGCCAGGAGAAGTATGCGGAAGCTGAGCAGATGCACCGGCAGACACTGGAGCTGAGAGAGGCGGTGCTGGGCAGAAAGCATCCCGATACACTTACCAGCATGAACAACCTCGCACTCGTTCTAGATAGCCAGGGGAAGTACGAAAAGGCCGATCAGATGCATCGGCAGGCGCTGGAGCTCAACGAAAAGGTACTGGGCAAAGACCATCCTTCTACACTCGGCAGCATGATCAACCTCGCAGGTATCCTTGAAAGCTAGGGGAAGTATGAAAAGGCTAAGCGAATTTTTCAATAAACTCTGTTCCTCCGGTATAACTGCCAAATTTGTTCAGTATTTTGTTATATTTAAGCCTTTTTTATTTTTCACTATCTGTGTAAAATACGGGGTTACGGAAGTTATACATTGTTATAAAAATATACTTGGGAACTTAATAATCTTTTATCCTTTATAAGCTTAACATGTTGGTTCGGTATAAATACTGGCTTTAGCACTTGTGGCTGCTTAAAGAGGTATTTTATAGCTTATAGCAAACATTGTTGCGGAGCCTTTCCTGATAAGGATTAACTTTTTTATTTAGGTGTTATGGCTGCACCCCTCACCACACCGCCAAGGGCAAAAGACTGGCGAATGATCGCAATTGTAGCAATCATTCTGGGTGCTTACAGCTGTATAAGAGCTCTTACGGTGGACCAAGCCGTAACATTAGGGGTCAGGACGGCAGGTGCCTCTGCGATAACCGAGTGTGACTACCAAATCGAATAAATGAGCCTAAAACACCTGGCATTGATTATCCGGGGGCATTAATATAGTTCCTTTAATAGGGGCGATTATGGCCAATACGATTAAGACGTCAAGTAGAACGTTCATAATTACTAGGCCGTAGTCTATACTTGAGTTGTCAGACCCTACTGAAGTCTAGGCCTGTTAGCAACGCCGTGGCCTAGTTAGCTTCGCTACTAGTGAGTATGCGTTGTTCGAATCTCCGGTATCGCTTTCTCTCAAATTGTAGCTGTTTTATTTGTATATAAGGAGGCTTCACAACCCTCACTTTCTAGCTAAGACCTCTTGGAGGTCAACAACGTGATAATTTATCCTTCTTCAGTTATATATGCTTCAGTGTGTGATATCAGGGTCTCACATGAGTTCCTGGTTCTGAAATCAAAGAGGTCCGCGACGGCTCAACCCCTAAGACTTGGTTCGAAGCTTATGGGCAACAGAGAAGCCCCCCCAAAGAAAAAAATTAGAAAGCCTGATGCATGAGACATATGCGTTAACATCCAAGCCCTTAGGAACCTGACTGTCTTTCATCATTTATGGGCTCAAAATCGTTGGCTCGGAATGGATACTGATTCTAGCATGCGCAGCTACGTAAAGTTATTTATCTTTAAGCAAAGGTAGGGTCGTATGACTGTTATCAGCTGATAGTCGCACCTTTTTAACCTTATAAGTAAAGCTCTTAAGGAAACCTCAGATAAAGAAATCTGTGACGAGCGGCCAGGATATTACTTATGGACTGTAAAGACTCGGCTAATCTGTAATATTGATCATGACAAAGATAGAAGAAATTAGCTATACTTAGAAAGGTGGACGAATGTCCCAGGGATTAGAGAAATTATGACTAGATAACTTAAGTAGTCGATCCATCTTGTTTTGGAAGAGTACAAATCTGAGTTCCTCGTGTAACGTGTTTTCCGATATCACTATAACGAGGACATTGGACGCATCTATTAGCTATACAGTCCCCGGTCGTATAGCAACTTTTACGATACTTAGAAGAAGTTAACCTTATTCAAGGAGGTTTTTACAGAATATATGTGCTGCCCTTTAGTTAGCCGTTTTTCTTATACGTATTCGAAGGCATATAGCACAGCTTTTTAATTTTATTAGGCACGTTATCGGCAAGTAACAAATATCACACTCATCTTCTGTCGGATCCAGCCGAAGACCCATATAAATGGGCCCATCAATTGCACCACAAATGGGACCACCTACCGTCACTTTCGACAGCCACTTCTCGTAACTACAGCTGTTTCCCCATGTATTTAAGGAGGCATCACTGTCCTCATCTTCTAGCCAGGACCCTTCAGAGGTCAACCTGATAGTTCATCCTTCTTCAGCTGTATATGCTTCAGTGTGTGATGTCAGGGTCTCATACCTGTAACATATTATACTAGCTGCCGTTTAAACATGTTATCTTTTTGAATCAAAAGTCCTTTATACTTTCTTAAGCTTATTGCTACGGCATATTTACGTTGTTTATAGATTCCAAACGAATTTAATAAAGTAATTCGTTTAATAAGAAAAAAAAAGGATAATGGCGAGCTGCCTTTATGAATAGGTGCTCTTTCCCTGACGCTAGCTTTTGCACAAGTACCAGGAAACGATAAAAGACAGCCCTTGTTCTTGAGTTATAAAGCGAATATTACTCGAACATAACAGTTGACATCCAGACCCGTCCGGATCCGCAGCCGACCGCAATAGCTTTTACCGTAACAGCCGAACACCTAGGCCGATAATCAGGAGGCAGCCAGAGCAGGTTCTGGCCGTTGCAAGTTACCCATTCCGTCTTAACCTCCAGATGATAACCATCACGAGTCTGCTGAGGGGCGGCAGGTAATGGGCCAATCTCTGACGATGGAGGCAGAGGCATAGTGCCCGTATCTGTTATAAGGTAGCTGCCGTCGGGCGAGAAGGCCACCGAGTCTCTCGAGCCCGACGCCACGAGTTTCTCGTCGAGGAAGATTACCGCGTCGACGTCGCCGCCGTGGCCCTCGAGGGTCCAGAGGCACGCGCCAGTCGCCGCGTCCCATACCTTAATCGTGCTGTCGCGCGAGCCCGACGCCAGGAGTTTCGAGCCCGACGCCAGGAGTTTCGAGTCGGCCGAGAAGGCCACCGAGTAGATACAGTCACTGTGGCCCTTAAGCGTCTGCAGGCATTTGCCCGTCGCTGGGTTCCAGATCTTCACCGTGCTGTTGCGCGAGCCCGACGCAACGAGCTTCGAGTCGGCCGAGAAGGCCACCGACCTGACCGGGCCGCCGTGATCCTCGATGGTCCAGAGGTACTTGCCCGTCGCCGTATCCCACGCCTTAACCATGCCGCTGACCGAGCCCGACGCCACGAATTTCGAGTCGGGCGAGAAGGCTACCGAGTCGATACAGTCACCGTGGCCCTTAAGCGTCTGCAGGCATTTGCCCGTCGCTGGGTTCCAGAGCTTAACGGTGCCGTCGCGCGAGCCCGACGCCAACAGGCGCGAGTCGGGCGAGAAGGCCGCCTCCTCAACCCGACTGCCGTGACTCTCGGGGGTCCAAAGGCACGCGCCCGTCGTCGCATTCCATACCTTTACGGTTTTATCGTCCGAGACCGACGTTATAAATCGCGAGTCGGGCGAGAAGGCCACCGAGCTAACTTGGTCACCGTGGCCCTTAAGCGTCCAGTGGCACGCGCCCGTTGCCGAATTCCATAATCCAACCGTGCCGTCGCCCGAGCCTGACGCCAGGAGTTTCGAATCGGGCGAGAAGGCCACCGAACTGACCCAACCGCCGTAATCCTCGAGGGTCCAGAGGTATGCGCCCTTTGCCGAATCCCATAATTTAACCGTGCCGTCGCCCGAGCCCGACACCAGCAGGCGCGAGTCGGGCGAGAAGGCCACCGAGTTAACCGAGCCGCCGTGGCCCCCGAGTATCGAATGGCACGCGCCCGTCGCCGCGTCCCAGACCTTGACGGTGCCGTCGCCAGAGCCCGACACCAGCCGGCTTCCGTCGGGCGAGAATGCCATCGAGCTGACATAGCTGCCGTGGCCCTTAAGCGTCGAAAGGTACGCGCCTGTCGCCGCGTCCCACACCTTAACCGTGCCATCGTCCGAGCCCGACACCACGCGGTTAGAGTCAGGCGAGAAGATTGCCGAGTAAACCGAGCCGCCGTGGCCCTCGAGCGTCGAAATGCACACGCCCTTCGCCGCGTCCCAGACCTTGACGGCGCCGTCGAGCGAGCCTGACGCCACGCGTTTAGAATCGGGCGAGAAGGCCACCGAGTTAACCGAGCCGCCGTGGCCCTCGAGCGTGGAGAGGCACACGCCCTTCGCCGCGTCCCACACCATGACGGTGCCGTCGAGCGAGCCTGACGCCACGCGTTTAGAATCGGGAGAAAAGGCTACCGAGTCGACCGGGCCGTCGTGGCCTACGATCGTCCAAAGGTACGCGTCCGCCGCCGCGTCCCAGACCTTGACCGTGCCGCTTATCGCCAACGCCACGCGTTTAGAATCGGGCGAGAAGGCCACCGAGTAAAACGAGCCGCCGTGGCCCTCGAGCGTCGAAATGCACACGCCCTTCGCCGCGTCCCATACCATGACGGTGCCGTCGCCGTCGCCCGACACCACGCATTTAGAATCGGGCGAGAATGCTACCGATATAACATGGCCGCTATGGCCCTCGAACGTCAAAAGGCACGCACCCGTCGCCACGTCCCAGACCTTAACGGTGCGGTCGCCAGAGCCCGACGCTACGCGGCTAGAATCGGGCGAGAAGGCCACCGAGTTAACAGAGCCACCGTGGCCCTCGAGCGTCGACAGGCACGCGCTCCAATTAGGCTCGACAGCCGGCTTTAAAATTAACCATCGTGGTTCTTCGTTCTGAAAATGACGTCGTATTATGCTATCGGACGGGCTAAAGATAAGTGCCGACGCGTATACCTGAAGCGGACTGCTTTCGATTGCCCATTTGTTATATCGAATAAACCGGGTTGCGTCCCGGATAAATTTGCTAAGCTGTGTCGTTTTTCCCTATGCCAGATATCATTAATAACATTCTATATAAAGCTTACGGTTCGATTCTTACCTGGAATATTCCATCAAGTTTCGACATCGCCAGGATCCCTTCCGATATACCTCCGAGGATACTAAGAGCCTCGAGCCAGTAGAGGTAGTGCCGCCGCAGGAATCTATCGATGATCCCGCCATCTCGAAGGTCTTCATATTGTGCCTGCTCGTCGGGCTTACATTGGGCCAGGTGGTCAACCCAGTGGATGCACGAATACCGCGCGGCCGCTAATGGGTCGGGATTTGGCGGCGTGACTTGGTCGGTAGGTAGCCCCCAGTCATTCAGGTGGTATATGTCCCGTCGTAAGGTCTTCGACAAGATATCGAGGGATCTCGAAAATATGTCGTGATGAACGGCTCCGGTTCCGTGAGGAAATATAGCATGGTACGCCGTTTTATAAAGAAAATCTTTAGCTGACTGGTGGATGATAAAGATGCGATGTTCCCGTATTGTAAGGAATGAACCACATAATTTCACAATATTTGCTACGGTCTGAAGGGTGCCGAAAGCCGATTGAGGTAAACCGGATAAAGCACCAAGTTCTTCTAGACGAAGTGGACGGTATGTGGTTGCGACAGCTGAAAGTACCTGTAGGCAGTACTCTGGGTTTTTCCGCTGGAGTTTTTGGATCTGTTGCATCATTCGCCAATATAGCCCTTCTAAGCCAGGAAGTACTTCGTTCATAATGTCCTCGACGTCCCAGCTTTGCGCATCTTTGAGCTCCTGGGCCACTAAGCCTACCCAAAGGAACGTACCATCTGCCTTCCGTCGCATTTGGTCGCGAACCTGGATTTGAAGCTGTGGGTTGTCTTGTATGGCTGGAATTTCCGAAATGCAATGATCGATGTAAGCGTCGACGGCATGCGAGACGTGGTCGGCGTTGCTTTTCAACTCCAAACTAAGCCTTGTCCGCGAGTGGTCAGGTTGCAGCTTTTGCTCAATGTCGATTCTGTTACGACTAGACAAAAGCCACTTGATACGGGATCTAGGTGAAACCTTCATAATCAGGTCGAGAAATCGCGGTAGATCGGTTTCGCATTCGTCAAGCGCATCGACAATCAAGGTAATATTTGGGAGACCCGGATCCTGTAACATGTTGATGAAGATTTCGCGTAGTGCAAACCAGGCATTTGGGCCCTCGAATAGCGCTTTGCCTACGCGGTCGTACCTGTTCTGGATGTACGCCATAAGTGAGGACTCCTGGTCGGCGAGGAGGTACATAAGACCGCGAAGTATACATGTCGCATTATTCAGCCGATTATCGGTGGCCTGGCAGAAGAAGAAGGACAGAAGGTGGGTAGTGTTGGCAGTCTGCTCTTTCAACTCGTCGATAATGCCACAAAGCAACATGGTCTTGCCCTTGCCTGGGTCGCCCTTGATCCAGAGGAGGCGGCTCTCCGGGTCGTCGCGCCATCGCAGGAAATCATGGTGGTCGAGGATCCAGCGGTACGAGTCTCGTAGCAGGCCGCCCTTCGTCTGTTCAATACGGTTCTTGTCGTCGCGGGGGTCGGTGGAGTACAAGTCGGCGAGGCATTGCGCAGTTTTTTCGGAATGTAGTGCTCCTTGTTCATTTGTTAATAACCGGGTCCCTGTTACATGGAATGGTTAATCCCTACCGATATTTAGGTTACCATGGACTTGAAAAGGTCCAGTTCCTGAATGCTGAATACCTTGTCCAACGAAGGACGATTGAGCAGCAAGCGCGTTGGATCCGTGGTATATATCGCCGAGGTCGGATGGAAGAGTAGGTTGCGTCCTCGTAGCCTGACGCTTTTGGGATCTATCTTCCTCAACCAAGTCGGGGACTCCCCATCGTTTCTTGGATCTGTCCGCCATAGCGCGGCCTGGCTGTTGGAAGACATGGTTAAAGCCGGAGAGGCGCCGTTCTTCAGCTTACGAAAAGAAACCAGCTAGGCTGAGGGAGGCATTCTGGTAAAGGGGGCATCTCGTGCAATGGTCTGCAAAGTTGGGGCGGGGTTCATGCCTGTCATTACCTGACAGGTAGGACTAACTGGTGGCCTCCGCCATTCGTGCAGCATATTATTATCAGATCTAGTGGGGCTTCTAGTTTCGATCTGTTATTTGGTTTGTTGATAGCGCATAGTACTATGTAAGTCCCTAACTAGTCAGGGCTTACTGGGTCTGGGTTCGGCCCGCTGCATAACCCCTCGGACGCTATGTGGAGAAAGGTTTTACCTTGTCGTTTACTATATATATACCTCTTTACGTTAATATTGTAATTGTAGCTTCCGGTTTCTGTAAGCATAATATTTGGGCGAAGTCGTACTCTAGGGTCAGTATAGGCTACAAAGAACTTATATTTAAAACCTAAGATAAAGCGCCTAAAATGTGCTGGTCTCGTAGATTTCTTCTTGGCCCCAAGTCCTTCAGCCTTGCCATGCAAAACCATACCGTTAAGTAACACGTACCAACCCCGCAGCTCCTCCGCTTCTTCCCGTTGTTTGACTTCGGCTCGCGATGGAAATAAGCAGACACATTAATTCCTGCCGGTCATGGTCTAGAGACTGCCTAAGGCCATATATACCCTTTGGTCACCAGCTTCGATAACCATTATAAGATATCATAATTTTTACGAATTACTTACAACCTATTAAGCGCGCTAAGAAAAGCAATGATGCAAGATACGCAAAAGAACCCAAATTCCTACCATGATTATACCGTCGCTGTGGTCTGTGCCATGACCTTCGAGATGAGCGCCGTCCGTTATATGCTAGACCGAGAACATCCGCGCCTACCGAGCCAGGAGGGAGACCCAAACATCTACGTCCTCGGCACGCTTAGCGGACATAACGTCGTGCTCGCATGCCTTCCCGGAAACCAAGGAAAGGGTTCCGCCGCTACCGTGGCCACAAACCTGGCGCGAACCTTCCCTTCCATTAAGTGGCGATTTCTCGTGGGTATCGGAGGAGGGGTTCCGACCGATAAGCACGACATCCGCTTAGGCGATATAGTCGTGAGCATGCCCGACGAGCAGCACGGCGGCGTCGTCCAATACGACCTAGGGAAAGACACTACCGACGACTTCGTCCGTAAAGGTTTCTTATGGCCGCCGCCGCCTCGCTTAAGGAACGCCGTCCAAATAATGCAGTCAGACCACCTGGTCAGCGAGAACAAGGTCGATGAGTTTCTGTCGGCAATGCTGCAAAAAGGACAGCGCCTTGCCGTCTATCGACGACCGCCGGCTAGGCTTGACGTTCTATTTAAAGCGGATTATCCGCACGCCCCTTACAACCCCACATGCGAAAGGTGCGACAGGTCAAAAACCGTTAAAAGGCCGCCCCGCGAATCTGAAGCGCCCGAAATACACTACGGATTGATCGCCTCAGGCGATAGTGTCATGAAGAGCGCCGCCAAAAGGGACGCAGCTGTACGTAACGTAGGCGACATCCTTTGTTTCGAGATGGAGGCTGCTGGGTTGGCGACAGAGTTTCCCAGCATCGTCATCCGCGGCATTTCCGACTATGCAGACTCACAAGAACGACGGCTGGCAGCATTATGCGGCTGCGGCGGCCGCCGCTTCTACCAAGGAGCTACTCGCCTATCTAGATCCCGAAGCCGGTTCCTCTACACCGGCGGCATCGACAGGAACGCAATCGGATAAAGGCGGCAAACCAAATGCCGTTTCTACTTTCATCGGCCGAGGGATTCAAAACTCGGGTTCTGGGAATGTTTCGGTTGGAGGAAACATGAATATCAGTTAAGTATTCGGAATTCAACGAAGGTATTACCGACCGACCAGACGGTGTAGTGGGCCGCCGGTCGATGGATAATGGGACCAAGATGCTTAGTTAGATAGACGCTATTAAAGATATTATGGAGCCTCCAAGTTACGCGCTACCAACCAAGTCAAACCAGACGATATCCACATGTACCTCTTACAATGCGGCGCGCATTATTGACATAGCATTATGTACGACTTGCTGTTAATGATGCGTTACCAGCTAAGACGTATATAGCAGGTTCCTTTCTCCTTCTGTCATAAATATATTCTTTACCTGTCACCAATACATACAGCGTTCAAAGTATAAATTTCAGAATACTATAAAAACGGAAGACATATATGCATTTAAATTAATAAGCACAGTCCTATTGGAAACCCCTACATACGCTTAAAATTATGGTAATACTTCAAGTACGCGGCGACTTCCACTTGCGTCTTCGTTTTACCCCCTCCTCTTGGCTAGCTGTGGTCGCATTTCATTCGCGACCATTGCAGTTGGGCATCAGGTGGCTGGTTATCCAAGGCAGCACCGAGCTGATCACTCAGCCGCCGTCCGATGCATTCCTTATACCATTTCGACAATTCCTCAACACCCCAGGATAATGGGTAGCTCTTGTTCAAAAAATGAAAAGG
Organism: Monosporascus ibericus; assembly: GCA_004154915.1. Classification (NCBI taxonomy): domain Eukaryota; kingdom Fungi; phylum Ascomycota; class Sordariomycetes; order Xylariales; genus Monosporascus; species Monosporascus ibericus. The sequence continues at coordinate 38,276 of QJNU01000554.1, forward strand.
CTACAGCAAATGCGCCGTACCAAAACATTACCAGCGGTCTGAAAAGCCCGAGGGCGGACCTTGCCAATCAATCACTTCTCCATGGGCAAGGAGTTCAAAACTCAGGATCTGGAAATGTCACTGTTGGAAGAGACTTGAATATCGGTAAGAAGCGGATATTTACTACAACTATTATTACTAACAGATAGAAAAGGCGTTCCAAATAATAACTGCCTCTCCGACTTACGCTCCACCGACCCTCGCCATGATAAGAAACGCATCGAACAGACGAAGGGCGGCCTGCTACAAGAGTCATATCGCTGGATCCTCGACCACGGTGATTTCCTGCGATGGCGCGACAACCCCGAAAGCCGCCTGCTTTGGATCAAGGGCGACCCGGGCAAGGGCAAGACCATGTTGCTTTGTGGCATTATCGACGAGTTGATGAATCAGAATGCCCATACCGAACGGACTGCCAACACTACCCGCCTTCTGTCCTTCTTCTTCTGCCAGGCCACCGACGATCGGCTCAACAATGCGACGGCGGTATTGCGCGGCCTGATCTACCTCCTCGTCGACCAGCAACGATCACTCATATCGCATATCCAGGAAAAGTACAACCACGCGGGCAAGGCGTTATTCGAGGACGTGAATGCCTGGGTTGCGCTCTCCGACATACTTACCGGCATCCTACAGGACCCAAGCCTTCCGGATACCACCTTGATTATCGATGCCCTTGATGAATGCGGGACGGATCTCGCGCAGCTTCTCGACTTGATTATTCAGCTGCCCATTTTATCTCGGGTTAAGTGGATCGTGTCTAGCCGTAACTGGCCACCTATCGAAGAGCATTTGGACATTGCTACACAAAAAGTCAGGATATGTCTCGAACTTAACGAATCGTCCATCTCCCGTGCCGTTCGTATTTATATCCAGTACAAGGTGGATCAATTAGCCCGGTTGAAAAGGTACAACGACTGCTTGCGAGATACAATTAAAGATTACATGGTCTCTAATGCAAGCGATACGTTTCTTTGGGTGGCCTTAGTATATCATGCGCTTGCGGATCCCAAAGTCAGATCATGGAATACGCTCGCCAAGTTACGCGCATTCCCACCAGAACTCGATTCTCTCTATGGGCGGATGATGGATCAGATTATCGAATCAGAAAATGTTCAGATCTGCAAACAGATCCTAGCCGTCACGTCGGTCGTATACCGACCCCTTTCTTACGGGAGCTTACCTCGCTGGTCGAGTTACTGGATAACTTCCCCGACGAGTTCGAATCTCTGGAAGAAGTCATCAAGCTTTGCGGCTCGTTCCTCACTCTTCGAGAAGAAACTATTTTCTTTGTACATCAATCCGCAAAAGAGTATTTACTACAGAATGCAGCCAACACAATCTTCCCTTCTTGCATAGAAGACGAACATTACACTATTGGTTTAAGATCGCTCCAAATCATGTCCCGAACACTTCAGCGTGACATATACCGCCTAAAGGACTGGGGGCTACCCACCGATCAAGTGACGCCGCCAGATCCCGACCCGTTAGCGGCCGCGCGGTACTCGTGCATCCACTGGGTTGACCACCTGGCCGAATGCAAGCCCGACGAGCAGGCACAATACGATAGCCTTCGAGATGGCGGAATAATCGACAGATTCCTGCGGCAGCACTATCTCCACTGGCTCGAGGCTCTTAGTATCCTCAAAGGTGTATCGGAAGGGATTTTGGCAATGTCGAAACTTAACGGGCTATTCCAAGTAAGTGCTTAATAGCAAGCTTTATATAAAATGCCATTAATAATGTCCGACATAGGGAAAATCGACGCAGCTTCACGAATTTATCCAGGACGCAACCCTGTTTATTCGATATAACAAATGGGCAATCGAAAGCAGTCCGCTTCAGGTATACGCGTCGGCGCTTATCTTCAGCCCGTCCCATAGCATAATACGGCGTCACTTTCGAAACGAAGAACCGCAATGGTTAATTTTAAAGCCGGCTGTCGAAAATAACTGGAACGCATGCCTGTCGATGCTCGTGGGCAGCGATGTTACCTCGGTAGCTTTCTCGCCTGATGGGAACCGGCTAGCGTCGGGCTCTGGTGACGGCACCGTTAAGCTGTGGGACGCGGCGACGGGCGCGTGCCTGTCAACGCTCAAGGGCCACGGCGGCGGGGTCACCTCGGTGGCTTTCTCGCCCGATGGGGAACGCGTAACGTCGGGCTCTAAGGACCGCACCGCCAAGGTATGGAACGCGGCAACGGGCGTGTGCCTCTCAACGCTCAAGGGGCCACGGCGGCGAGGTCACCTCGGTGGCCTTCTCGGCCGACGGGAGCCGGCTGGCGTCGGGCTCTTACGACTGCACGGTTAAGGTCTGGGACGCGGCGACGGGCGCGCGCCTTTCGACGCTCGAGGGCCACCGCGGCGCTATTAATTCGGTGACCCTTCGGAGCGTTAATATCTGGGACGCGGCGACGGGCGCGTATCTTTCGACGTTCGAGGGGGACGGCGGTGCTATTAACTCGGTGGCCTTCTCGCCCGACGGGAGCCGGCTGGCGTCCGGCTCTTACGATAAGACCGTCAAGATCTGGGACGTGGCGACGGGCGCGTGCCTTTCGACGTTTGAAGGCTACGGCAGTGTTATCAATTCGGTGGCCTTCTCACCCGACGGGAGCCGGCTGGCGTCGGGCTCTTGCGACTGCACCGTCAAGGTTTGGGACGTGGCGACGGGCGCGTGCCTGTCGACGCTCGCGGGCCACTACACCTCTGTTGATTCGGTGGCCTTCTCGCCCGACGGGAGCCGGCTGGCGTCGGGCTCTGGTGACGGCACCGTTAAGCTGTGGGACGCGGCGACGGGCGCGCACCTGTCGACGCTTAAGGGCCACGGCCGCTTTGTCACCTCGGTAGCCTTCTCGCCTGACGGAAGCCGCGTGGTGTCAGGCTCTGGCGACGGCACCCTCAAGGCCTGGGACGCCGCGGCGGGCGCGTACCTATCGACACTCGCCAGCCACGGCGCCGCGGTTTACCGGATAACCTTCTCGCCCGACGGGAGCCGCGTGGCGTCGGGCTCTAAGGACCGCACGGCTAAGGTCTGGGACGCGGCGACGGGCATGTGCCTTTCGACGCTCAAGGGCCACCACGCAGACGTTTATTCAGTAACCTTCTCGCCCGACGGGAACAGCGTGGTGTCGGGCTCCGGCGACGGCGCGGTTAAGGTCTGGGACGCGGCGACGGGCGCATGCCTTTCGACGCTCAAGGCCTGCAGCTCTGTCCTCTGGATAGGCTTCTCGTCCGACGGGAACTACCTTGTAACAAGTTCCGGCCTTATACCACTACCTGCATCGTTAAAAAACAACTTTTTACCTGCCTCCCCTCAGCAATCTCCTAAGGATTATTCTGACTTGGAATTAAAGAACGAATGGATAACCTATAATGGCCGGAAGCTGCTTTGGCTGCCCCCTGATTATCGGCCTATACATTCGGACGTTACGGCACGGGCTATTGCGGTCGGCTGCGGATCCGGGCGGGTTTGGATGTCAACCTTTTCATTTAACTAAACATTTCGCTTTGCGTTTAAGCATGCCAAGCATCGGGCCTTCTCTTCTCTTATTCCTATTCTCTTGGCAAAAGATGGGGGCGGGGGGAGCCCTTCTGTTTATACATATTCCCTGCGGTTATTAAATGAATAAGTTTACTTTGTATTGGACTCTATTAGGGCCCCTAATGATGGCCCCATTGTGGTGGCAAATAGGCAACATCAGCTCCTCTCCCGATATCGGCTATAAAGCCATATATGTAAGGAGATATTCAGCACCCAAAATGCGTATTTAGGATTCTTTCTATTCCCAGCCAACTTTATAATAGCTATATGCAACTTCTTCAGTGCGTGATCAGAGTCTCATACTTGCTTAATAGTCGATTTTTGAACTTATTGTTAGACCCTGAGTGCCGAAAAAATGTGAAATTATTATTTAATGCCAAGGAGCAGCTATCTCTGTAGATGCACCGGAGCCTCCCTAGGGGCATAAAGGGCGTGCTAGGCTAGTACTCTATATAACAGTAGACACCCATCTAACAAATCCAGTCCGAAGACATACTGCCAAAGGCGATCCGAGCTGCAACCTGTCACAGTTAGGCTGATCGCGAGAAAAGGTTGCATAGAGTGTGTGAAGTGATTATTGTCTGACTAGAATTGAGCTCTAAGGAGCGATAGCTAGGAAGCTCTCTATATACTGTGGGAGCGCCGGAATAAGGTTCTTCCGGGTGCTGTGGAGCTTGATGACTAACACAGATACCCCTATTCCATGACACAACCTCCCTGCGGCCGAGTGGTGGTAGTCTTCGGCTTCCACTTTTCCATCATTATGTAAATCCTGGGGGATTCCGTCCCCGCCGAGGCCTTTCCAAGCCGTGTACACTCCGGTCCGCGCGTTGCGGCGCATATTAAGTGTAATAAATAAAGAGAATCCCATAAGTCAGAAACCAAAAACCCGTTCCCTTGCCCTAACTCCGTTGCCAACCCCCCTACATCTGCGCTTCTTTCTTCCCTGCGCCACCCCTCTCTTTTTTCTCGTTTCAGCGGGGGCAGATATTGCTGTAAAAGGCGGTTACCTCGAGGAACTCCTTAAAGTCCTAAGGACTCATCAACATCTCTAAATCCAACTCCCACTCTTTCCTGACCTAGGTCGTTGGTCAGGCTTACGGGGCTATTGATCAAGGGTAGCCTACGCCTTTCTGCAGCGTACTAGATGCTTAGGGTCCTTATCTCTCCCACATGAGTACTCTAGCTTCGCACCTAGGTGTCTGAATTTCCGGTAATACCACGCGAAGTCCCCATGGCTAACGGGTGGCCTTCGTCCACTGTCTGAAGCCTATACGAGAAGCGCCAAAGCGCCTCATCAAGCGCCGCTTGTGCCGTAGGCAGGCCGGCGTCCCTGAAAATCGTGTGTGATGGGGTGGTTTTCCAGACCGGCAGTGTCGCTTTCGCCGCTAAGATGAATGCTCGTTGTAGGATATCAACATGCCAGCCCACTCTGGTGTTGACTTCCTTTTACCGCAGGCGCGGTACCTTGGGGTCCAGCTTGCAGCGACCGCAATACCACGCTTCCGTGCCGCCGTGGGAATCACGCACGTTACGACAGCTTTGCGAAGGCTGACAGCTGAAGGGCCGTGCTTGGTGTTAGCCAGACTGCGGAGATGCTGGGCGAGCGTCATTGCTTTGCCGGCCTGCTCCGCTACGTATCTTTTAAAGGTAAGTTTTCGGTCGAACCATACTCCTAGCCACCTGAGTGCTAGTTCCCTCTTGCTCCCTTTCCAACTCTCGGACCGGTTGGATAGTAAAGTGTTCGTTAGCTATCACTGGGGGGATTGCCCCTATCTTTCTTCCTGGTGATATGAATCATCTCGCACTTCTCCGGGGCAAAAGAAATTTTATTATCGTCTCCCCACTGAAGAACGCGCCGTACGTCATCCGCCAAAATCTCACGTTCTCCTCCAGTAACCGTGAGGTGCGGTATAGGCGGAGGTCATCTGCGTAGCCGAAACGTAGCCTAGGGTCCTGCTGAAGCAGTTCCGCCAGATATAGCATGTAAAGCACCGACGACCAGGGCGAGCCCTGAGGTGTACCGCACCATGCCCTCTTATATCCCGTAATTGCTCTTTCCAGGCGCACTCTAACGACCCTATTCGTAAGAAAAGAATCCGTCAACATGCAGGACCTTCAGCGGCACCCCTGGCGCCTCATCCGTTCTAGCAGCCTGCGTTTAAGCAAAGCGTCGAACGCACCTTGTACGTCCATCGCAACCATTGATACCTCCCGGCCAGCAGCAAGCGCGTCTTCCGCCTCGTGTACGAAAGATGCTACCAGGTCCATCGTCGCTCGGGTCATTTAACAACCGCCTTAACCATAGGAAATTTGGAATGGTTACGCGGTTTGGTGAGGCATCCTGATAATGGTATGTGAATTAAGTAACTGTAGGATGAGTTGATAGGGTTAAGTAGTCGGGTATATGATCGAGTGTGAGGGAGGAAAAATTAAGTGAAAATGGTTAAGAAATATTCAGAATCGAGATAGTGCAAACTTAATGTTTTATATCTTGATATTAGATTAGGAACTTATGCCTTGGGCGGCCTCCCTTTCGAATCCTGGTGGCCTTTGGCGAGACTTGCCGTGCAAAGCGTTTAGGCTTCTGACGTTCGCTGACCTATCAAAGTCGATATACGGGAGCTTGGGCTGAGGCATAAGAGGCAGAATGTCCGAACAAGATTGCCCCTTAATCCCTCTCGAGAGATACAGACCTATTAGACGTTTAAATGGCACCAACTTTGAGGCGCATGAGACTCAGGATGTACGAGACCCAACAAAGCTTACTAGGCCATGTTTTCGACCCCAGTCTCTCGTCATCCGAGGGATGGCTCGAGACGTATCAGGTCAGTTGTGGGGCGGAGGAGACTATGTCGTCTTCTGAAGGCCTGGTTCGACAGAGAATGGGCTGACAAGGATAAGGGTTAGACGTCCCTTACCTAGAGAGAAAGCTAGTGTTTTCAGCAGTGCCCTTAAGGATTAACCCTGAATCCTGATCCTCGGCCGGTTTATATGCTGCCTACGCCTAAGCCTTGATACGATTGGATTGCTACCATGCTGCGGGACTTTACTTCAGCCTGGCGCCAATTTTTAAAGCTAAATATACGCTGGATTCTTACGCTCCTTGCTCCGGTCTCTTAGACTACGGCTCACAATTTCCAATAATGAGGCGTCTCGGGGAAGTAAGCCCTAAGCCAATGAGTATGCCTTGTCTAAAGAAGGATAGCAGGGCAGCCCTCGCGGTACCTGTAGACCCCCAGAAACGGGCCCAAGGCAGATCCCCTGATGTTATGGGAACAGGCTAGATCCATCATCTGCAGAGGCTTGTTGTTCCCCCTTGAAACATCGGCATATCCGAACACAGCGCCCTACAGGGTTAGAATGAGGAATCGTAAGCGCCGTAAGCCAGGCCTGGACAGCCAAAATACTATGGACTAGGGCTTGATGACGTGGTCGTAGTCATAATTCTCGAGCTTTTAAGAATTGCTGCATCTGACACATAAGGATGCCTCTTAGGAGTTAGGCAGACTCGGCTAACGAACGACAAAGTCGTCACTGCCGACCGGAAGGCCTATCTGTCATCTCAGAACGTACTTGTTAGGACCAACAAAACACTGACCTAACCGTTGCGGTTCGGTGAAGCTCTATCCACCGCTTGACTTTCGATATAGGAGGGTAAGCGGCTAAGGAACTTTTCACCTCTTCAAAACCCTATAATACGTTTCAGGTGATTACTGCCTACCATGGTATTATTGAAATCGTCAATAGATATACTTAATCTAGGCGACTTCCTATATGCTCTGTTATACTTGGTGTCTTGGGGGATATGATGTGGTGGTCTGATGACTGGCATTGATTGGTCCGAAAGGTACGGTCGTAAGGATAAGCTAAACCGAAATGGGGATAGTCAGTTTTTCCCTTATAGCATTAGATATACCCCATAGGGTGAGTATCAGCGGGTCCGTGTTTAAATTTTAACCATACGGGCGCAATTCACCGTTTTGAAGACGGTACGCAACCGTTTCTACCCTAGCGTCACAGCCATTTCTCTGCTAACAGTCGGTGCTCTATCATAAGTCGCATTCATTACAACTTAAAGAGAATCTATATAGTAATGTTAGTACCTAATGGCCTGCATTATACCACATAACCTCAATTCTCCTTAAATTAACGTTATATAAAGTAACGGCTATAAAAACGACCTCATTCAACGATGTAGTCCAATTTCATGGTGTGAAGGTCACGTGAGGAAACTCAATTTGTGGGGCGTGCGTGGCATAGAGGATGCCATTTTTGGATCCCAAAACCTCCAGTCTTGGAGGCTTCTATACCAAGTAGGCATCATTTATATGCAAAACCGGTGTCACCCTTGCGGACTACAATAAAGTCTGGGCACAGACCATATAAGTCATTTTTGGCCCTCCTACTCTGCGCCTTTGTCGTACTAGGCACTGTAGTAGGTCGTTACTTTATTCTTGTATGAAATACAGTGCCATTTTCCAGTTTGGAAACCGTCACTAACCCACTGAGGTAAAGTTTACGTTGCTAACTAGCATCGTATAGTATCGTTTTGCTTTCACTTGGAGACTACCTCATCGCCACTCATATGGAAAGCCCTTACAGCACTATTAACTTCATACAGCTACAACCGACAATGCCATGAATTGGCGTGAAATTGGACATTCGACAGGATTGCAAAGTCTTCGGTAGCGGCTCACAAAGGAGGATAAAGCAATTGCTCCTCCCAGACCCTCCCAATTTATAGAGATATCTGAAATTATAGTACTCTTGTGTGATCCCTGCGTGATGTTGGCGATGTAAACGTGAAGTAAATGAACTCCACTTGGCCAGAGCTATCCCAAAGCAAATGTAGTATCGGCCTGAAATTCGGGGGAAACCAGAGAACTTTTCTTCCGTCTCGAACCACCCAATTATTGCTAAAAAGCTTAAAAGTAGTTTAATTTAGTTCATTAATTCTCCGACGTGTTCGCAAGTTTACCCTCTGATATATGCCTAAGCATTCTTTCTACTGATAACTTAGGAGTTTGGCTAGGCCGAATTATTATAATTCCCTTCTGCACCCTTCTGCAGCAGCAGTATCGCCATCGCCTTATGTCCGTTCTTTGCGGCCCACTGCAGCGACTCTGGATCTGGCTGAGCACCCTTTTCCAGCAGCAGCTTTACTGTTGCCTCATTTCCGTACCCTGCGACCCACCCTGGCGATCGTGGATATGGCTGAACATTTTTCTCTAGTAGTAGCTTTACTGTTGCCTCATGTCCCTTTTCTGCGGCCGACCGTAACGACCGTGGATCTGGCTGAGCACCCTTTTCCAGCAGCAGCTTCACTATCGCCTCATATCCGTTTTCTGCGGCCCACCGTAACGATTCTGGATCTGGCTGAGCACCCTTCTCCAGCAGCAGCTTCACTATCGCCTCATGTCCGTTCTCTGCGGCCTACCATAGCGATTCTGGATCTGGCTGAGCACCCTTCTCTATCAGCAGCTTTACTGTCGCCTCATGTCCTTTATCTGCGGCCCACAATAACAACTCTGGATCTGGCTGAGCACCCTTTTCCAGCAGCAGCTTCACTATCGCCACATGTCCGTACACTGCGGCCGACAATAACGAGCGTGGATCTGGCTGAGCACCCTTCTCCAGTAGCAGCTTCATTATCGCCTCATGTCCGTTTTTTGCGGCCGACCGTAACGATTCTGGATCTGGCTGAGCCCCCTTTTCCAGCAACAGCTTTACTGTCGCCTTATGTCCGTACCCTGCGGCCCATAGTAACAACTCTGGATCTGGCCGAGCACCCTTCTCCAGCAGCAGTTTTATTATCGCCTCATGTCCATTTTTTGCGGCCGACCATAGCGACAATTGATCTAGCTGAGCACCCTTCTCCAGCAGCAGCTTTACTATCGCCTCATGTCCGTTTTTTGCGGCCGACCGTAACGACCGTGGATCTGGCTGAGCACCCTTATCCAGCAGCAGCTTCACTATCACCTCATATCCGTTCTCTGCGGCCGACCACAGCGACCGTAAATCTGGCTGAGCACCTTTTTCCAGTAGCAGCTTTACTGTCGCCTCATGTCCGTTCTCTATAGCTGACCACAACGATTCTGGATCTGGCTGAGCACCCTTCTCCAGCAGCAGCTTCACTATCGCCCCATGTCCGTTTTCTGCGGCCCACCCTAACGATTCTGGATCTGGCTGAGCGCCCTTCTCCAGCAGCAGCTTCACTATCGCCTCATGTCCGTTCTTTGCGGCCGACCATAGCAATTGTGGATCTGGCTGAGCGCCCTGTTCCAGCAGCAGCTTCACTATCGCCTTATGTCCGTTTTCTGCGGCCGACCATAACAACCGTGGATCTGGCTGAGCACCCTTTTCCAGCAGCAGCTTCACTGTCTCCTCATATCCGTTCTCTGCGGCCGACAATAACAACTTTGGATCTGGCTGAGCACCCTTCTCCAGCAGCAGCTTCACTATCGTCTCATGTCCGTTCTCTGCGGCCGACCGTACCAACTTTGGATCTAGCTGAGCACCCTTCTCCAGCAGGAGCTTTACTGTCGCCTCATGTCCCTTCTCTGTGGCCCACCATAGCGGCGTCCGACCATCTCTATCTTTAGAGTCCGGATCTGCGCCCTTCTCTAGCAGCAGCCTCACCACAATTTTGTTTCCCTTATCTATAGCCTTTGATAACAGTGACTGACTTTTATGTGTCTGGCGCCCTTGTCGGACACATATGCTTTTTTCTTGATATTTTGAATGGTTCAAATCTTTTCCACTGATAACCTCCAATCTACTACTCTTTGTTCTTACGAAGTACTCCTTGGTCTCTGACATAGCTCTCACGTAGATTCCAACTAATTTTTCGCCTTCCCCTTCCACCATACAAGGAAGGATGATAAGCGCAACAGGTTGAGAAGGAATTTTATCCATATCCATAAAGCGGACCTTCAGATGAATTCCTTTGTTATTCAGAGTTATGGCTCCGCTTAGTGTGCTGGAAGAATCAAGTGGGATGATCTTGCTACACTGGCCGAATGCCGCTGGAGAAGTTGCTAGAAGGCCGCCGCGGCTATCAGATGACTCCCAAGCGAAGAGACTATGATCATCTGAGGCTTTCATAATTTCTTCTTGGAGCCTAAGGAAAGCTCTCTCGCCTTCTCCGTACAGCATGGGCATATTGACGCCAAATATGCCCATTAAGCAATAGGCGAGGTCTTCAGGCCTGGTTGTTTCCCTCTTGGAAGCCCATGACATTCTTTGTGCGACACTGGCACATTCGAGGTCGCCTCCTTGGAGGATAGCGTCCGGTATGCCGGTGATGTCCGATATGGTCCATCGTAGGCTTGACTTTGTGCCGATTTCATGCCATGTACGGTCAAGAAATATGACCATTGAAGGCGCTATGAGCTCTTGCAGAGTCCATCCTCTGGTGAACCATTTGCTCTTTTCCAGTTCCACGCTTATAGCCCTGTTTTGACCATCAACGGTGTTGGACGACACATCGGCAAGATATGCATAGCACATTCCGGATTCTTGGTACCAGCGGTACATGGAATTGATCGCTTCGGACAGCTCCGCGCTGCTCGTCTTATCAATGCAGCAAGTGTCGATCCAAACATAATCGAATCCGTGCGCCGCAGCAGTGGACCGAGTCTGTCTGACCTTTTCATATCTTGGCCCTTCGCCTGTACTGCCGCGTTCGATGTCTTGGAAGCTGATTTCATCTATCCGCCACGTGTGTGAAAGGATCGCGTACAGTGGAGTATTGTTGTCTCCAAATTCTTCAAATTCGAGTTTACTTGTTTTAGTTTTAAGTAGACGCATTTTCAATTGCCTACCGCGGCTCCAAGATTGCAATAATAGCTTTGCAAGGAAGAGATAGCCGGTTGTGTGAGGGAGTTGTTGCTGAGGAAAAGCAAAAGTTGCATTGACACCTAACTGCGTCTGAAAAAAGCTGGTGAAGCCCACGCCATCTACCCCTCACCCGTCAAGTATTAACCAACTTGCTATAGCTTAATAAACCTCTTGACTTGTGAATTGTTGAAAATTGTTAATTTCAGCCTCGTTCCTCAAGACTCTTTTGGGCATATCTCTTGCGGCTTGCGTCACCTGTTTTCATTCCGGCTAAAGACGCCAGCTACTCCCAGTTTTGCCAGCAAACGCAACGGGGGAGAATCAAGTTTCCATATTATCACGTGATAATTACAGACAGAGGATGCGATGCCTTGCTGCCTGATCCGATGGGTGGCAGATTGGGATTCTGGCAAAAACTATATCCGGGTCACGGGATAAGGGTACCTACTGAGATGCAACGTGTAGATAAAATTTAAATAAGTACTATTTCCGGCATGTCCGTGCGTATGAATTTTTGAAATCCTGTGAACGAATAGGAAACCGATTTCGCTCATGGCTGTACAAATTGCTTGTCGCGGAAATGCAAAGGCGATAGCTAGTGCGCTACACTGGCAGGCGCTAGGCGAAATAAATAGCGTACCCCACCGGCACCCCCTCTAAAATACCGTGCAATCTACATATAAATCAAGAGACAACAAGGGTTATATGCGACACAATGCAGACGAAGCTTTAAAAATGCATTTCATGATCACTTTAGTCGTTGATCTAATGGGCTATAGGTTGTCCTCCGCCATCAATAAAGTCCTTCCACCGCTGTACCATTGATTTAAATATAGCCTTCTGCCGCCCCTTATCCATCATACCCCATCCATCTTCAGCCAGCTTCATAAGCTCTTGCGTATTGATGTGAGGGTTGTTGGCGATATGGTACTTTCGGTCGGGTTCGTCTCGGGGCTATCGTGAACGTTGTAGATGGCGGTGTAGCCCTTCTTTTTGAAGCCATTACTTTGTAGCCTTCGAGGTATGGCTTGAATCGCCATCTTACCATATGATCAGGTCATTGCGGCCGAGGTGAAGCCCTGCGAGAGCCATCGCCCGCTCCATGGTCTCGATATACTTCAACGAATTCATCTTGCCGCGCGGGTCTCTAACTTGGTACCAAAGGAGTGGTGATCGCCAGCCATCCGCCGTCATCAATCCTACAGCGTGACAAGCCTTTTGCTCGTGGTGTTCAAGAAGGGGGGGGGGGGGGCGTAATGAAGTGGTTGTGCACG